>FXAL01001335.1:11025-21720 GCA_900177555.1 Renilla reniformis
ATATATTGTATGTTGTTAGTCTTTGCTAAAGCTATTCATTGTCTGGCCAAAATTGGAGATGAGATTTATCTGGAACCTTTATCAAAAGGGGTGATATAGCTTCTTGTGTCAGCATATTCGTCACCAATATTACACTATATCAATGCTATATAATTCCTTTAGTTGTCAATGAGAACAGTGAATTCTTCTCGTTCAGCGTATGCGAGCTTCTTATTTCTAACTGATTTCTTTCAAAATTATGATGATGGTTATCGTCAGTTATCCCAGACTAGAGAAAGCCCTATTGAAGATGCTTTGAAGTGTAAACTATCTGTCAAGGTAGCATATTAAGCAAGCTCCGACCATGAGGCACCAACATGATTATTTATTGATGTATTATTGTATGATATTTCCAGTCATTTCTCTCTGTGTTCAAATCATTGAGTACAATTGAAAGACTTGTTGACCATTGTGCTATCAAAATGGACACAAATGAAGCAACATTGACCTTCCTTCTTTACTGTCGACACGGTACTTCTCTCGTCATATTACTACTGTTCTAATTGATTATTCTAAGAGACATGTCACATTTTAAGGAATCACAAAAACTTATAATCTAACATATCAGGATTGTGAAAGTTTACAAGCAGTTTTTACTAAAGATCTTTGTCCTAATGTTATAACTGCTCAACCGAGGTAAAACAACACAGTTGTCATCAAACACCACAATGTGTCACTCATGATATTTCCAGGATTTTCAATGAAGTTGTTGTTAATTTTCAAAATAATCAAGAAGAAATAACATTGACAGTTTGTCCACAACAAATGAAAGTAACAAACTATGTTGATGATGAACCAGGTGCGCCATAATGACGTCATACCCCCCAACGAACGACCTAGGAAGGTTTAGTACTTAATGATAATGGTTCCGCAGATCCTGATCGAGTTATTCACACTGAAATGATATTAGTACAAGAAGAATTTGATAATTATCAAATCGGCGTTGACACTGAGATAACATTTTGTTTGAAAGAGTTGAAGGTATCATGTGACGTAGAGGAACTGTACGCCATGCAAACCTATTTTTAAGTCATCATATTAAATGAAGGGCATTCTAACTTTTGCTGAATCAAGTGGACAACCATTAGATATTCATTTCGAACACGGTGGAAAGTAAGATGATATTATGTACCGGATGCAATTTCTGAATATTCATTGGGAAGATTTTCATCGTTTCTTTCAGACCAATCGTGTTTAGTTTAACAAGTGATCCCACATTTGAAGCGAACTTTGTCTTAGCAACGCTAATAGACCAGCCACAATCTTCACAACAAACACAGCCGTCATCAAGCAAACACAAAACACAAACTACCACACAAAAAATTAAGAAAAACGAGAGGTACTCCGTAGCACGAATAACATTTGATATGTTCGCAACATTGGTTAATTGTTGTTCTTCAGTAAGACAGCCAATAGTACTTCAATACAACAAGATTTTGCCGAGGATGAGTTCAATTTGGGAGAAGATTGGGGAGAAAATAGTTTAGTTGAAATGATGGATGTTGAAATTGCGAAAGAAGTTGAAAAAAAGGAAAAGAAACAGAGCAAAAACAAAGCAAAGTATATAGACCAAGTATAGTATTCGAAAAGCAATTAGAACGTTCTATGCTCATTGGTGATTGTTCTTAGAAATCTAGTGGGAGAGAGTAATGATAATTTCGAAGATTTCTTCCCGGAATCTTTCTCAGAATGTAAGAAAAAGGTGCAAACATTTGAAACTTGCAGAATAAGAATTAAGATTACATTTTCAGCGGGAACATTGTCTCACAAACTTAACGAGCTGGTAAAAAAAACACATTACATTTCCAATTGTACACTTCCTTCGTCTTATTTTCACTGTGTTTCCTGGCTGTAGCCTTCTTTGGGGGATTTCAAAGCAGACTCTAGTAAATCTCCTGGGATTATGGTGCGTTCGGGACGAGATAAAAAGAAACAAGTAAAAGTTATGAACGAAGAAGAATTAGTTGAAGAAAGCATACCAGGAACACCTCCTAGTAAAAAAGTACTCAGTGTTGAAGGATGCCTCTTCTTCTTCAAACATGATGCAATGAGACAACTTCTTTGTTTCATTTATATAGTTTAAATCCATGTTCTTTAGCGCGATGGCGAACAGCGAGACCCTTAGCCAGGTATAATCCTTATTTCAGTCTTTCAAAGGCTGAGACTAATCACGTCCATATCACGTCCATATCAAACCAGCAACATACTCATTCAATTTCTTAGAATACTAATTCTGAAACAACAACTGTTCTCGCGGTTGACACAGACGAAGAATCCGAATGAGAACGACGAAAAAGAGTGTCGAATGTAATTAGGGAATGTTGAGAATAATCGAGTGTAATATTTATGCAATATTTTTAAGCATTTTTTTACTAATATATATTGTAGATGTTTATTATGAGTTATGAAATACAAACGTTATTGCTGTGCTATTAATTATTACTATTTTATTTTCCATAAAACACTGATGGACTTCTTTCTTCATATTGGTTTGCAGTCGTGATTGGAACAGTCTTAATTTTCGTCGCAGGATTTTTCAAAAAGATATGTAACGCCCCTGTTCTTGTTAATACCTTTGTTTGTTTTTTATCAACATGAACACTTAAATCTCCTGTTCCACCCTTTACTTCCATTTTCCTTCCTTCTCTTTTCCTTCTTTTGTACCTTTTATTATCATTTATGCTTCTAATGGCAGATGATTGGAATACCATGTGGTTAGAATATGGAATGTTAACGTAGCTTCTTTTTCTTCCAATCATCTTATAATAATTCCACCCAGCAAGTGGTCTTACCACCGCGGGAGACAAGACGTGGACTAAAGGTTTTTCTGTTGGAGTTGTTATTAATGGGTATTTTGCCATTCCTGGTTTAACAATAATCTTAACTGAATCAGGTTGACTTGAAACTTTTGCTAGCATTTGTGTTGCGTGAACTTTGAATGAACCAGGAGTGTCAGTCAATGTAAAATGAGCTTTCTGTCCTTTGCTTTCTTCGCTTTTAAGTCCAGAGACAAGCAATGTAAGATAAATAATAATATTCAACATTATCAATCAATATTCATTGTTCTAACTATTCCATTCTTCCATTTTGTGTTCGATTGTTCTAATTAATCAAGTATATATTCGATGTCATTGAGTGAGAAGAATTTCTGATTTAGAACCTGTTTAATGTTAACAGGTACCTTGCCATATAGTATGAATATATCTCAACTCTTGAATATATTTCTGTTGCTCATTATTTTTACGAAAGCTCAAGAAACGCAAAAGCCACAATTTGAGGTAAATATCGTTCATATTATTTTCAATAAAAAATTAAAAAAAAAACTTTGTTTACCAAAGAAGAGATACAAAGTAGCTTATTAGCTTGTTTTTTTTTATTAATCAATATAAAGATTTTTCTCAACATTTTTTTACATATATTTTCAGGTGACTCATAAGGCTGGAACAATGGACGTGCTCGCGTCCAAAATATCAGCTGATGTTACATTGAAATCGGATAAAGTGGACGTTGATGTGAAACCAGGAGATACAGATGTACCAATACGGAAAAATAAGAATTTATTACACGTTTATCAAATGCCAGTGTTGGGGAAAAAGACTAAAGTTCCACGTTATTTTATCAGTTAATCTTCGTCGAAGATAATTTTTTGTCCTTGGAATTTTGTTTCGCTGATATTGGATTGCTGTTTTCGTCTTTTACTTGCTTCCCAGGAAGGATGGTCACTCGTCAAAACACTGGAACCCTTCTTATCTACAACAACGACACGGTTATAATACATTTCCGAGACAAATATCGTTACTGGCAAGCCACGCCCTTCGCGTGAATTTCGAGATACCTGTTTTTAAACGTCTTCTTTGTGTTTCTTTGGTGAAAGTTTGATTATTGGTTGTTTTAACGTGATTATTGGTTGTTTTAACGTGATTGGCAGTTTTACCAAACTGTTTTTCCCATAGTCTATAGAACAATGTAGTATTTATAGTAAGTATTGCCAGAATACAGTGAATATTGAGCTATGGTGGATGCCAACCTTTGCCTTGCTCTTTGACCTAGCCTGTTTGAGGACTTCTTTGCTTCCTAAATTAGAACAAATATTGAAGTACAAGCAATTACAGCACAACCTTGTATTGCACTCTACTTTTTTCTTTGATTTTTGTCGCGTTTCACAAGGTTTGTTTCTCATCTTGCTTTCAGTTAATGAAGACATGTTTTGAATGAAAAAAGATGACTGTTTTCTTTCAACTATATCATCCTTTTCTGATACTTTTTCTTCATTTCTATTTGGTGAAATTTTAACTTCCATTCTTCCATTTCTTCTCCCTGGTTTTCTCTTTCTACATCAAGTTAATCAAGAATGTTTTAATGGCTTCTCTGGTATCAGTTTAGCAACTTTTAGAACCTTGTTTTTTCTGATTGAATCTCAAGTTGTTCTGGTTTCATCTGACTTTGTATTGGCTTTGATAAAATAAGCCTTATTAACGCTCGTTCTTTGATATCACTTATTTGATCCTATATATATATAGAAGTGAAAGATCACCAACACATCAAACCTTCTCATTGTTCAAGGTTTAAAACCTACCATTGTTGTACAACCATTCACAATAGTCGGTTCTTTTTGTATCTTACAAATAACATCAGCTACCTCAAAATCCTGCATAGTTTTTACATCATGTTAACTCATATTTAATATGTTATTTTACAATAAGTATACTTTAATATATTCCATTTCTTCTTGTAATCTATCAGACTTTCTTTTATTTTTCTCCTTTTGTTTCTCAGTGCCGCTACAAATCATAGGTGGTCATATAATATACTGGTACCATTTCTCATATCACCATGCATTATAACCACCTCTTATTCCGAAGTTGCTGTACCCGTCTGGTCAAATGGTGAATAGCAAATAATTTCCCCTTTTTTAAATGCTTCTTGCAAAGTTTCTAAATTATAATCCACTTTATTATTATAAACAAATTACTGAAAGAAGCATAGAATTATACCGTTTCGTCATTCATGTTCTAAATATAGTTAACTATAATAATTGTTACTTTATTTTGTAAACAATGAGCCTGTAATCGGTCAGCGGTTACACCACTAGGTTGAAAATATTCTATCAAAATATTACACATTTTTTTAGTGTTAATATTCTTTATTATTTATCCAAGGTGGTTTATCTAGATCTAAATTTCCACCACAAAGAAGTAATCCGATATTTTTTAATTCTGGAGATAACGTTTTAAATTTTTCACTCAAAACTGCGGCAAGCACAACACCGGTCGAAGGTTCAACAACAATTTTCATTCTTTCCAGAATTAATTTTGTTGCCGCAATAATTTCATCTTCAGTTACTGTGATTACATCATCAATATTATCTCTTATTATCGGCCACGTGGTTTCTCCAATACTCGTCCTCAGTCCATCAGCAATAGTATTCGGGGGGCCTGCAATATAATCGGTGGTTGAGCGAGAACGAATTTCTCGATTTTGATTGGTTAACAAAATGTCAATATGAAAGAGCGCGAATTTTCTTCATTTCCAAGCAAATGTTCAAGGCAAGAAGAAAGGTCGACAGAATATGCTTTAAAATGCGTTGGATATTATATTTGAGACGCCAAGATAAGCACGGAGAGAAGCAGCAACACCAAGGGACGTGCCATGGGAAATGAATCTCGTTGAATGAACGCCAAACAGTGAGTTTATTTATCTTCTCCACTAGCGTATTAATATATTATTATCTGATTTTACAACACGTATTTCACTCGCTTATATTAACCTGTGGGAAGGACCAAACGTCGCCAGTTTAGCTAAGAATGCTTGTCTAGCACGGCAACAGCGAAAGAAGAAAGTACAAGGCGGAGAAATGAATTAATATACTTTGTTGTTGACATGTTGTATTACGCAGTCGTATTTCTATACTACAACATGCATTTCGCTCGCTCAGATTTGCGGCTGTAGGGAGAACCTAAGGGCGTAATGAGCGCTAAGAATGATCTCTATTGAGGCAACAGCGAAATAAAACGCACAGGTCGGTAAAATGAATAATCATTATACATGTTGCAGCCCTTAAAAACGAGGTCAGCATTCGGCAGTGCCGACCTAACTGCCGACCTTCTGCCGACTCAGGTCGGCATTTTTTTGCCGAGCACGTGTCTGTCACTGAGAGGAAGCATTAGCGTGAGATGCCTTCAAAATACTCCTTTCCTCTTGATAAAATTGTTGATAAATCGGTCGTCATGTAACTGGTATACTGAAATTCTCGCCAAGCGCCCTCTACAATCCACAGTGACGGCCATCTTGGGCAATTCGTTGCATCACACGGCTCCCGGATACAGTCTGTTGTATGATGATATGGGGTGGAAATGGAACATTATAAGGCTGATTTTCGGTAAGATTACAACACATGCTAAAATATTTGGTCTTGAAAAATTGCCGAGAGGTTGCCGACCTACATTGCATCATTTTCCTGCCGACCCAAATTTCGACTTTTTTTAAGGGATTCATGTTGTATAACGTGGTTAATATGTTGTGAATGACAGAGATTGAGTTAAATATTACCTTGTAAAGGGATTCTCTCCCCTGCAGCAAATGATTTAGCACAATCATCAGCATTTAATGGTTCTGCAGCATAGATCTTGATATTTGGCTTCAAACTTCTCACAGCAATACTAACACCACTAATTAAACCACCTCCACCAACAGGGCAAACAATTGCATCGAGATTTTCCACCTTCATGTTGATAATCAATAATCAATAGGCAATCAAATACAGTTTTATAAACATACCGCAAGATACCAACCTGTTCTAAAAATTCTATAGCAATGGTACCTTGACCAGCAATAACATTGACGTCATTGAAAGGGTGAATAATAAAACCTGATTGGCCTAAACTGTTTGCAATTTTATCACATGTTCCTTCACGAGCCTGGAATATTGAAGTACCATTATTGTACCATAAAAACACCATTTCGTCAAATTTTCAATCAAGTGGTTGGCGGCATGGTTAAAAAGTACCTACCTCTTTGGTGTTTTCACATTCCGTGACCTGAGCACCATACCCTCGTACTGCGGCTTTTTTCACATCAGGTGCTGCTGTTGGCATGACAACATGAGCTTGAACACCATGTAGTTTCGCAGCAAGAGCAATTGCTTGACCATGGTTACCACTACTGTGAGTGACCACAGTAATCTGGTCACGTGGTACTTCACTATCGTAACTTTCAATTAATCGACCAACGGCATTCGAGGCACCTCTAAACTAAATATCTCATTATTGACCAATAATATATAGTAGTATATGTGCACGCACATGTCTACCTTAAAAGCTCCGACTTTCTGGAATATTTCACATTTGAAATACAATGTCCTTGTAGCCATCTTATCCAATGTTGAACAAGTCATAACGGGCGTTCGATGTATATATGATGAAATACGTTTACTAGCTTCCTGCACATCTTTGAAAACAACTCTGCTTGACATTATTCAACACCAAATATTGCAATTATATTGTTGTTACTAAATACATACAAATCAATGATTCTGTGATGATACGGAACACTCACGCGAAATTCCCACGCTATATTTCCCGGACGAATATGCGAGTAATAGTCACTAGTCAGTGAAGGTTCCTACTCTTCATAATGCGAATGTCGATTTTTATTTTCTTTATATAAAACACTACAAATCTTTTTATATATATTTTACATTTTTTAAGTTTTCTATTAGTTATTTTGCACAATATTTTTTACCAAGGCAGCTATAAGCTGATCTCCATTACACTTCTCCGGAACTCAAGTATATAACGCGAAAGTTTTGTGAATTCCGTTCGACTTTCATGGTCTTCTAATGACCTTCACACAACGCAATGAACGAGTTTTATATGAAGTTTATATATATATATATTGGACCGTTTTTAGGTATTGCTTGTTATCTGGAATATGTTGGTTGTTGATAAGAGTGTGAGGAAAACCGTTGTGTATAACCAAATTGCGCAAACTGGTTACTGTTCTGGTGTTGAACTCCACCACTCAAGTTCGAATACATTTGTGGATCTTTCATGTTGCCTGGATACGGCTGACGAAGTTGAGGTAGGATTTTACTTGTGTCAATTGCATGTTGTTTTGGTGTAGCACTGGGCGTGGCCCCAGGGGTTATACCACCCGGTGTGTAAGGGGTATTTGATTCGGACATAGCTAATGGTGTACGCGTACGTGATTTTGCACCTGGAAATACAGAATAATATTCAAAATAATTCAATCATGAAATAGTATATATTGTGTGACTGTTGTATGCTATTCAAACCTGGTACAGGATCTCTGAAGTGTTCTTTGAACCAACGGAATAACGCATTCAAACTGGCGTGTATACGACCACGATATTTGAATCCATCTGGCGTAACTGTGATATATTCTAGAACAGGTTTTACACGTGGCAAATAACCTAATAAAAATCTGCCAGGACAATCTTTCACAGCGCTCAACATGTAAGGAATTTGTTTTGGATGTTTTGATTTCTTTTCCTTGAGTTGTTCTTCCATTGTTGTCTTAGTTCCACCTTTACAATCTTTGTAATATTTATGAGATAAAATATCTCTGGCGAACGACGCCATTGGTTGAATATGACGAGCTATAATCTCATCTAAATCTTCGAATTCCTGCGAGAAACAGCAAAAAAGAACGCTCAATTCTGGTATCCGTCTGGTTTCTGGTGGCGTCAAAGGTTTAGCTACTAACCTCTTTATCGATCCATAACGACTTCCCTAAACTGAACGCATTTTCTTTTCCTTGTTCTACGATGTCAATATGTTGATATATTCCTTCATCCACTTTCCACGTCACAGTCAAATGATCGGAGCCCTGCAAATAACGACAACGTTGAATACGAGAAGAAAAGAATCCTGGTTTCCACTCGACCACAAACCTTACTACTTGGACGAACAATGCACTCGCCCTGCTCTTTCGTATTCAAATACTTTTCTGCTTCTTTGAAGGCGACATTTTGAAAAGCTGGATGAACAATTACTCTTTTGATGTAAGCTAAAATAATGAAATGGAATGGTGAATTGAAACTGATTGAATATTTTGGAAAAAAGGCATGAAAATACTTGGTCTGTCTGCTTTTTTCTTTGCGTCTTTCTCGGCTTTTTTATCTCTGTCTTCTGACACTTGGTCAAAATACGTATCTTTTAATTTACTAATAAGAAAGAACGGAACTTTGAAGAAGAAACATTATTACAATTTTATTGTTCACAAGAACTCTGTACCAGAAATTATTTCCTTTGTCTTCCAAGTCGGAAGTTTTACATGTTAAATCAACTTGAAATCGTTCCATATTAATCTTTGTAATCCGACAATGAACCATCAAACCAATCTGAAAAGATCGAAGAGCAAATTAGAAGAGTTTCCGTGAATGGTGTATGACAAAACTGTAGTTTACTTTGACTCGTTCTTGTGGAGATTTGATGTGTTTATCACTGATCATTTTCGTTGGTATAAAACCACTGATGCCATTATCTAAGCGTGTACGGACACCAACAATTTGACCAGGACAACTACCATTATCAAAATGTGTCCAGACCTTGGAAGAATTATGAAGCATGGTTGAAAACCTCGTGAAGTGGAGAGAACACTCTTTTCTGAAGATTACCTCACTAAGATTACCAAAGTTATTATTGACACAGAATGGACACTGCCATTCGCCGGTATCAGGATTCTGTACAGGATCAACGTTATCTAAACGTTCTTTATTAGGTTTCCTATAAGCAAAACCTGTGACAATACAGGTTATAAGTTTGCCATGGTACAATGTTTCTCGTCCTTCTCCCGTTAATAATCGGAAGCGTTCTTCAGCAATCATTTCTCTATAAGGTGGTCTACGATCTCTGTATCTTCCAAATAATTCATCTCGGATATCATACAACGTCGTTCTTTTATTTCCGAAACCCTGACGTTCTAATTCTTCTGCGAACGCGTCTAAATCAAGATCTTTAAGACGTTCTGGACTCTCAAGAATTTCTTCTAGGGCAGCAGAAGGATTGGATTCCTCTGTGGTCTGAAGAAAAGAAATGTGAAATTAGAGAACAAAAAAGTGATATTTTCTTTGACTTCATAATACTTCATCATATTCCAGAGCGTCAACTGCCATCTTTCTTGCCCATTCGTAAGTCTCAGGATGTATTCTGGAACCATCTAATACTTCTATATAGTTTGAAGTATTGCTTTCTCCCAATGCAGCCGTGTCAATCTTTATAAAACCAGCACAGTTTAGGAAAACTTTAGGACCCATACCACACAGTGTAACTAACTGAGAACGGTTCTCAAGTTTTGATCCTTGTTGTCGTAATGTCTGTAAAACCAATATTACGTCAATATTTGGACGCACCATCAGTCACCATCGTGACAGTTTACCATGGTAACACACCTTAATCAACGCTGATCCTTTCCTTGGTCCCAGACCACACACAAACTGCATTACTCCAGCTGTATGGGGGAAATCGTAGAGCTTATTTGGATCAACTCCAACGTCATTAACCACCGTAATAAACTTCATTCTTAACGCTTTCAACAGTTCTTCTTTTGCAACAAGACTCTGGGAATATTAGAAGATTAGATTAGTGACACCAATTAGAATGATCATAGAACCATTTGCCATTTCACCTGTCGTGC
>FXAL01001492.1:0-13921 GCA_900177555.1 Renilla reniformis
GAACCAACAACTTTATAACGATGAAACAAAATGGCATACAATGCAGAACTTACTATCAGCCGTAATGCTTTTGTATATTTTACATGCTTTAATAAAACTTCACGCTAACAATTATTTGTTTCTTTAGTTAGTAAAGAGTAATGTTGTTTCCCAAGCACATTTTTCTGTTGTAATCTTGGTACAGAAATAAGTTACATGGTTCTGTTTGTGATATACTTATTACTGGAGATTCTTTTATTTTAGTACTTTGAAACTATGGTCCGTTATGATAAGTTTTTTAGTTCGCGACCAGAATTTTTACCAGATGTTTTGGTAAGTATTTGCTTGGAAAACTTTTCTTTTAAATACCTTTTAATGTAGTCTGATGATATTATCTTTCAATATAGTCTTCATTTCTTGGTCAGTCTTGCTTACAACATCCTAATTGTAAAGTAAGAAGTAGAGGTTGTTATCTTATATCAAGGTTTATACGAGGACATAGGTATGGCAACTCTACCAACTACAATCTCCTCCTTACTTCATTCTTAAGAATAAATTTACACACAGGAATCAACTACAGAATTTTGCATCTGATGTTTTAAGAAGGCTTCAAGAACTAGTTGCTATTTCACCGGTAACATACATAGTTCGACTGTATTGCAAGTTATGTGGCTGACTGACTAACAAGTTGCCATGTTTTATAGGAAAATGGAAACCAGAGTTTGTTTTCTGCAGAGGATCAAGTAATTGCAACATGCTCGTTCATTCTCAAAACTATGTACTACAATGAATCATGGTTGATCATCATCACTTCATATAATTTCAGATGTTCTTGTATGAAAGTCTAGGATTAATAGTTGTATTTAGTGGAACATTGACTGAGGTAGATCTAAGTCTTGACTTTATGGTACATATGATGAAAACAACTGACACATGACAACTCAAGTTCTTGTTAAACTTCAGAAACAACTAGAGATGAGGAAAATATTATCACCACTAATAACAAACTTTAATGCTGTTTACAACAAGGTACATATGTTGATACATAGATCTTCTTTGATACATTCATTTAATAATACAATGATATATTTATGATGCAGATAAGCACAAGTACTTTAGATGAACAAGCTTTATTGCCTTATGCACAATATTTATTCAACTTATCATCATTCGCAAGGTTTGTGGCTGGTACATGATAGAAAAGATTAAATTTGTTTCATATTATGTTTTATTGACTGTAGTCGAATTAGCAAAGCATTCTCCAGTGAACAAACAATGAAGCAATGTGGTTGTGCAACTTGTTTTGCTGAAGTTCTACCAGTTTTCCTTCAAGCGCTCACATTACGTATACATAGAGATCTTATTCATTCTGGTGTAAGGCAGTATTTACATCGTATGATCATATGTCTGGGGGAAGATGTCTTACCATATATACCTGTCGCAGTCACACATTTATTGAAAGATCCCGAGGTGAAACATAGTTATGCGATACAAAAGTAGGAACTCTCACTCACTGTTCTGAGAAAACGTTTCAACTATGATGAATTACCTATACTACTTTCAGGGCAAAGATATTCAAGAATTTATTCCATTGATCAATCAGATTGTTGCTAAATTCAAAGTACCGGCTGTATACTGTGATTCTAATTCCTACCTACTTAATTGGCCTAAATTTTCACCCATGTTTTAGAACCATATTACACCATTCTTGCAAGAGATTTTTATGCCAATAGTTAGAACAATATTTTCTGTTCTCAATCAACCAGTTGATTCTCGTGACAGTGAGGTACATAATGCAAAGTAGGACGCACAGACAAACAGATTAGAACTTATATGAATATATATTGATTCTTGACAAGGCAACAAGGGAGAAGTCGACATTGAAAAATGGTTATTTCGCATTCATAGCAAGCCTTGTTAATAATAACGTTGTTGAAGTTATTCTTAATCAAGGTACAACACGTGGTAACCAATATATTTGCCATACATTATGGTACTAATTACTGCTTAATATTATAGAACCACAGAATACCTTAGAAGTACTACTAACCATCGTTCATGGTGCATTAGAAGTCACTGATCCAGCTGTGAATATTTTAATGACCTACAATATTAAATTAAAAATCTACATTCATGTTTCTTACGCATATGTTGAATACCTATTTTTATACGTTTTATACAATAGATAACGTTTCTACTTTCAGTGCCAGAAAGCATGTTTCACCATTTTGAAGAAACTGGTAGAAATTTGGGGTACACTAGTCAACTTGACTATACAGTTAATTACACTGTGGTGTGTATCTATGGTTGGTATCAAATGACCATTTGTGTTTCAGGAAAGTCTGATGGACCAGCAGCATTTGAAGAATTTATCTATAACCATATTGTACCATCATGTTTCATGGCACCATCTAAACCAGAATTTGACCTCAATGATGCACAAACCATACTTGTAGGACAATTTGTTTGTTTTTATGTTACAGTTACGTTTTGTGGATATACACAATGTTTTATTTTATTATTGAGCTTCTAATCTGTGAGGCTATCTTCAGAGTAATTTGAATACGTATTGCGCTCTGAAGATGTCTTTGAGAGGTTGCAGGTTAAAAACTTAGCAATAAAGTAAACGGATTGTGTATATCTTGTGTGTAAAGCTTTCAAAAGTTAATACAGGTTTCATTAGATCTCTAAGTTCTAAGATGTCTCTTCTTTAGACGTTGCAAGAAATTGCTGCTATTCAAAAAATAATTTATCAGAAACACGTAAGCCTCGTAGCTACTATATACAGGTGCCTTGTGGGACCACGCCCTTCGTTCACTGGAGGACGGCTGGTTTGAGTGGATTACCATAAATATAGCTATCACTTGATTAAACAATTGTTTTATTTCATGAAGGGTGTACAATTCATTGAATTTTTAAAAAACAAATATCTCCCGTCCTTACAACTATCTGCAGATGTAATTCAGGTGGACGTGATATAATGATTGACATTCGTGAATAAGTCACGTTTAACTTGAATGTTCGTTTTTCTAATATAGGAATATTGCAGAATAGTTGAACAAACAGAACTGAAACAATTTAAAGCTTTCCTCAAAGTACGTTTCTGAATACTTTTACAAAAAGAAGACACTGTTTTCACTGAGCATTTGTTATTTTTTTAGATATTTTTCAACAGTTTCAAATCGTGACGAAAGCCTCGTGCAGCGCGTTGTAGTGACAGACTTATGTGTAGATTTTATAAAATTATTATAAAATATGAAGTTTATCATATATACATATTTATAAACTGTCGTTGAGAAAGATCTAAGATGCAGCTGACTAAAATGTAGCTAGTCATCTTGTCAAAAGTGTAAAAAATGAAATGAGTAATAAAATGTGTTCTGTTTCCTCTCAAATTTGTTCACTGTTATTTTCTGTATTTAACCGGTACAAGGCTATGGTTTTGAAGTATTATTTTCTGATTATCGAAGTTAATATATCAACAATCGAAAGTAGACTTGACGTCTTCTACTCTGAAGTTTTTTTTCCACCAATGAATACGTCGCTTGTCGAGGAACCCCCATCACAACACAAGTTGACCAATCGAATTCCAATTAAAGTAAAATAGAATTTATTCCAGGAGTTTTTAGATCAGTGGTATCAACCTTTTAAAAAGTTTCGAAATTCTTGTTTAGCTGACAATGCACTTTATCTTCATTATTTATGTTTCTACTTCCGAGTTGCGAGTTCCTGGCAAACATTTTTTTCCAAGAATATCAAACAGTTTACAACAAAGAAATTGATTTTCGAAGTTTTACAACAATGGATTCACCATTACAGATACACAAACTTAAACTTCGTGATTAATCGAAAAGGTTTAAAAAATATACATATAAAAGAGGTAAATATACACGTATCATTTGCTGCGCAATACAATTGTGACATATAATGTAGCAATTTCATTCATTAAACACTCGTAAATGTGTTACAATTACAATTCTAATAACTACATAGTTTAATATTCCTATGCTAATATTCATATATTGAGATGTATTGATTTGTAACGTACATACGTATTATAGATGTTCACTCATAAAATATTCGTATATTTACAATTGAGTATTCGAATCGGGATAAGGGAAAATCCCTTTACTAATAAACAATAACAAATATTATATTAATTCATCATATCAATACTGAAGTTTCAAACACATTTCTATATATACCAGATTGAATGAACAATGAACTCAAGGGTAGCTTGCCAAATGCAAGAAACTAAGAACTACATCTGGTACACTAATAATGGCAATAAACTGGGTACAGGAGCAACCAGTTCAGTTTTCATGTGTAGGAAAAAAGTGAGCTATATAATATATGGTATAATTTGACTGGCTGGTTTATTGCACCATGTTATGACCATGTTATAGGTAACTGGTGAACAACATGCTGTTAAAGTGTTTAAAAATGATGCGTGTAATATTAGTAAAAGAGAAAGAGAGATGCTGGAAAAACTGAAAGAATGTAATCATGATAATATTGTGAGAATTATAGCAATTGAAAAGCTTAAGAAAACGGTAAAAATACCTCACAAATTGATCATTTTATGGCCATAGAAATGTATATGTTATATAGTTTTATTTCTCTTCAAGACATCTCTCTGTGATGTCGTAATTATTATGGAATATTGTGAAGGCAGTATTTTTTCAATGCTTGAGAAACCAGAAAATGCTTATGGATTTGAAGAGGAGAATTTCAACCATGTTGTTAATGATGTGGGTCAGTAGATTAGATATCTGTCATATAGTTTTGTGTTTGATTACAATATTTCATTGATGCTAACATACTATATATAACACTTAGTTTCTGGGTTAAAATATCTCCATGGTCACGGAATTGTTCATCGCGATATCAAACCAGGCAATATTTTATGTTACTTGAAAGATGATGGCAGGTAGTTAGCCTATGTATTATGGTTTCTCACAGTGAATAAACTGTAAGGTACCTACTTGACTAGCTTAAATCTTATTTTGTAGCCCCAAATATAAACTGACAGACTTTGGAGTAGCTCGTAAATTAGAGCCAGATCAAATGTACACCACTATTTGTGGAACAGCAGAATACTTGGTATTTTTGTATCGAAATACAAATAACAATATTACATGAACAATGAATAATATAAACTATAAATGAAAACTGTTTCAGCACCCTGATATTTTACGGAGCCATTATTACAACATCAAAGGAAAAGAATTTGGAGCTTATGTAAGTCAACCACACTGTAACTGGTATTTAAGTACCTGTTTGTGTCATGGCTTATTTTACCTTTCCTTCTTTATGGTGATATAGGCTGACTTATGGAGTTTGGGTGTAACATTTTATCATGTTGCGACTGGAATGTTACCATTTCGTACATTTGACCCAAATGACAAGAAAACCATGTATGTACCATAGTGGCACCACCATATTGGTACCATTGTACTAGTACCAGCATACTAGTACCACCATACTAGTACCATCATACTGGTACCAGCATACTAGTCCCACCATACTAGTACCATCATACTAGTAACATACTAGTAACCTCATACTAGTACCATTATATATAGTCATTGGTACCACCTACCACCATACAATTATATACTTTAAGATATGGTTATATTTTGTTATAACTAACCTCCTAATTTCCATCCTGGACATTTCTTCAGTACACCATATATAATTTTTATTTCAAACGAAATCAAATAACCTTTAACCAACCGCACTATATCCACTAAATAATAATTCAGGGAATTTAAAAATGGCGCCAATCTCGACCGCGCACAACAAATGTGTAGCGTGGTACTGAGCTATTTTTGACGCAAACATTTCATTTTTGCAAGGTTTGAAATAATGACCAACAAAAAAAGTGGAATAATTTCTGGTAGACAGAAAACACGTGGTGGTAATATTGAATGGAGTGACCAGTTACCAGATAAAACCAGACTTTCGGCGTAAGTATAGTGCGCGCGCGGTTCACGCGAGGAATAGACAACTGCAGCTCGAGGTGTTGCGCAATTTTACTCAGAACCGCAAGTTTATAGGTGCACGAGTGTCTATAAGGTTAGTAGGTGTCTATAGGTGTTTTACAAAGTTTACAAGGAGTGTGGTAGAAGAACCACGCCCTTGATGTACTCTTTGATTACGTAATTTGACGCACATTCTATTAATACTTTTCTGTTGTGTAGAGGGTTGAAAGAACACCTGGTTAAATTACTTAGTCGTTTATTAGAACGAGACGAGGAGAGTCGAATGACTTTTGAAGATTTGTTCCAATATATGGAAGTTTTTATAAACATGAAGGTCCAATAATGCTCGCAAATATTACATCTTTTGCGCAAAAAAGTACCGTTATTCTGCGCTTGTCAAGTAGTGTGCGCCCCAATGCTTGTCTTACGCTTGCGTTGACTATCAAAAAGACTCACTCGTTATGAGCTAAGTACAAACCAGACAAAAACAAAAACGTAATGATATGTCATTGCAAGCATTTACCAAAAACCTCTGTTAGTTATCCTGTTTGGATCACAACTTTGTAAAAAGCGCAATGTATAAAAATCAGTGTTTGAAGTACAGATACAATATTGTACCCGGCCAGTGATGTGAGAACGCTGTGTGACTTTTTTAGGTTATTCCAATATACAGCGCCAGATCAGGAACATTTCATAAGATTTACGCCAACCCTAATGATAAGTGAGGAAGTTTTTGTGCAAATAATCCATGCGCAATATGCACCAACTAATCTTCATCTTTCTTTTATTCCTGCGAAGTTTTGGACGCTTTCAAGAACTGATTGCAATTCAAACTGGAATTAGCGCTAAACAACAAGATTTATTTCATAATTCTGACGAGTTCAAACTAGTTAATTCAATGGCGACAGTGTCTTCATTCTCAGATATCATGGTTAGTGAGTCCTGGCTACATTATATGGTAGTACAGCTGTATCGATATGGTTAGTTACGATATCTGACGCGATAATACGATCCTCAATGACATAGAGCAATGGGTGTTTTCTGTTTTACCTTGGCTATAGTGTCGAGATCTAAGAGGAGGGAATTATAGTTTTCTTGTCAATTCTTTGATATTTCAACAGAAAGAGAAGCCGATGATTGTACTTGGGGAAGATTCACAGCCACCAGAAACAAACTATTCACATGACCTGCGTGAGTAATCGTTGTATGGTATAGACAAAATAAATTTTTGAAAGTTGATTGTTTTCCCTTTTGTTAATCTAGTGAAGGAAATAAAATTTACGCCGAATATCTCCATGGAGAGCGACTACCTACTTTGCAAGGTGATCACTACGTGACCCTAATTGAAGGTCGTTCATTTAATAATTAGTGTAGATGACCAATAGTTTGATTTACAGATTGCAACGAAACAGATACATTGGTGCCTCCATGTTGCAAGGGAATTGGAGAGCTCCAGAAAGTTGACAACGGAAGCTGTTGAAAGTGTGGTGTAAGATACCACGATTATGAAAAAACAGTATAAATGACCCAAATACCAGAATAAATGGCCAACGCCAAATACCAGCATAAATCACCGACATCAAATACCAGCATAAATCACCAACGTCAAATACCAGAATGACCAACGTCAAATACCAATGAGTTTACTAATATTTCTCTCTTTTCCTACAGTGCATTATTAAAACGAAAAGCTCAAAGATATTTAAATTATGCACAAACCATCGAAAACTTATGTAACAGTATGGTTACGAAACACGTCACGTGTTTGAATGGGTGAGAAACACATCTACCTCATATTACAAATATTGACGTGCACAAATTGTTCTTTTTATATATATAGTTGTGAATTTGAAATGAATATTCTGCAAACATTAAGTGATGACGGAGATATACCACAAAGTAAACGGAATTTTCTCAATAACTGCAATAGATTACTATGTAATGTTCACGACCAATGATATAGTAATGCTGGAAGAGAAGAAATGTCTGGAAGACGAAACACAAAATATGAGAGAGAAAGTGAAAAAGGTGGATTAATTATCTAATTAATCAATTAATTGTGCTCTAATTACCTATAATGGATAATTCAAGCTTCAAGAAGGTATGTCGGAGCCGTTGGAAAAATTACGAGATAAAGCACATAAGATAATTCCTGTCAATGGAGAACTGGAAGAACTGTGGAAAAACATGTGCAAGGAAAATAACAACGAAAATTAGTAAGTATTTAATGAAATAATCAGTTTCAAATAATTAGTAAATATTCCTATTATCTATTAATTTTCCAGTGTTGGTGTGGTTGAAAATTTTTGTTATAAAATCACAGAAATCATGAGGAATGTTGCAACGAGAAAACATTTCAAAGGTGGTTGTTCATATTGTGCGGTTATTACCAGTAAACTCCAATACAATACTGCCTAATACAATCTAATACAATCACGATTACAATACTGCCTAATACAATCACGATTATCACTAATTTGTGATTAATTGGCTCTATTACAATATCATTAACCGTGCTCTATTAAACGTCAATCATCTTTAACTGATGTTATAAATGTTAGGTGATTTGCCAAAAGCTGAAATTCAAAATCAGAGTTTTGATCGGTGGGTTATGATGCTCACAATAAAACAAGACAGTTGCTTAATTATAAATTGATCACTCTATTGTGTGTGTGTGTGTTTTAGATTACGTCTCAATGAATATATATTAAAAGCTAAGACAGCATTAGAAGGTTGCGAGGAAAGAATGAAAAGTCTTCTAGATAACCTTCGCACATGGCTTCAGTATGATTGAGATTGACAAATCATAAATTTAAAAAACTATAAAGTGATGAATGTTATATTTCCAATAGAGAGGGTTATAGACATCGTCATCATTTGAAGAAATTGCGCCAAGAAGTGAGTTCTTACGTTGGAATGTTTGAGGCTGTTATCAGAAGCGAGGAACAGGTGACTCACTATATATCTTTTCTAATTGGAAATTCTAATTCCCTTCTAATCATGACCATAGTGGCGCAATGATCATATGGATAGAATGAAAAACATCTTGAAGGAAGTTCGTTCACAAGTTCGAAAAGAAATTACCATGAGTGATGACAAGATGCGTGATGGTCAAGAACGTTGTACAAACTCTGTAAAATACAACACAGAAGATATCAATGAAAGGTTTATAATAGTGTATTATTTGATCTACAACCATTCCGTCTCGACACAAGTTGACCACTGTGTTAGACATGGTGAAACCGCGCACCCTCTTCATTTCGCTCCGGCGCTTAATGGAATCACTAGTTGCATAGTTTATCGGATGAGCTAAACGTGTCCATAATATTAACCCGATTTGGTTCAAGAAGCTAGGAGAAATGTTCACTGCATTGAGTGAACGGATTGATCAAATATATTAAAAGAGAATCAACTTTTTTTCTTTTCATCAATTAGAATAACGACCGTTGTTAATGAGACAAAGCAATCCACAGCAACATTGAACGACAACACACAGAAATTCCGAAGGTAACATGGCTTGATCGACGATGATGAATATTATAAATAGTGATCTTAAATAACAAGTATTATCTTTGATAAATCAGGCTTGTTGAAGAAGTGATGAAAGATTTTGACAAACGTAACAAGATGGAAGTGCAAGATATCCATGTAGAATAACAATTTTATCATGACTATTTCCTAACTAGTAATATAATATCTATTCTTTTGATATATCAATGTGAACAAATGTATACATAACTATAGTCATCTTGAAATAAACACCTCAGAAAAGAATTCGAAACCATTGTGAAAGGGCGCTGTCATTTTAGTGACCATACGTGTGCGACACATGCTGAAGTACCTACTATGAAAAATTCAATAGGATTGGGATTGGGAAAACTTTCAAGATTGGAAAACAACGTTTCGATAAAATTAAAAAGACAGTTTTGTGGTTACATAATATATTATTTAATTTGTATCAACACTGCGTGTATTTACAATGAGAATAGATAGAGGTATTATTTACAAAGAGTTTTTTACAGACGCGGATATAGAATAAATTAGTTAACGCTGTATCAACCTGATATAACTACAGTTTTTTGAGTGGGTTTACAGTTCGGATCAATCTTTAAAGTCCTTTCTTCCCGTTTGTTTTATTAATGAAATCAGCACGACATCTACATGACTTGACTAACATGATTGGTTTAAGATAGAGGCCAGTTTTGCGCGATGGACAATTCAAACGGATGAATCTCTTCTCCATAACAACAGGAACGCAAGCTGTACATGAGCGGAAATTATCTTGTGGATAACGAGGAACGAAAAACGACATACATTGTCCATAACAAAAACGATTGTAAACAAGTTTCGAGTCACAACCAGGTTCGTGAATTCTTTCTTTGAAGAAGGCTGTACGACACCAACTTTTATTGGCTGTCGAGACTGGAATTGGTAAGGACACGCCCTTGTCATCACTATGAATGGTTGGTTTAGCTTGATAACTACCACACAGAGACAAAATAACCACCAATGCTATAAGAATTTGGCAGAAACTACAAAAATAAGAAATTGATTATTAAAGATATCAAAATACAATAAGTTTAGTATTATAGCACATTATTCAGGATACATATTGCAACATTGTTCAACAGGTCGAAACGAGTAGAAACCTTGATGTATAATGAAATAATATATATTAAATGTCGTGTTAATTGACGTATTAGAAATATTAGGCTAATTTTGGCCACCTTTGATTATTGCCAAATATATACGGTTCCCACGGATTTTAATAGATTTGGAATGAATATAGTGCCTACATTGTTTATCTATTGAATACTTTAAACAGATGTTGACAACTTTAAAATAACAAAGGCAAGATTACTGGCGTCGAAATGTTTCCTCAATTCTTCAATCTGACGCGATAATGGCATTTAATTGCAGAAAATTCGTTCGAAATATCCGAAACCTTGTTCTAAGATGTTCGAATTCTTTCTGAAATATTTTGATTCTTGTTTTCCAAGCACAGAACAGCATTGTAACTCAGGGCTTATCTGATCAAATGCCAAAATATTATAGTTTGCAGGAACGGCACGCCTATATACTATGTTATATCAGATAGCTAAAACTTCGCTTTTTCAACTGCTCGGTACATCAATGTAAATATGTTAATTACCTATCATAGATTTGAAAGTAGCAAATCATATAGCTACGTGCGTGGAATCTTGCGATGAAAAAAAACAACCCCGGTCGTGTTTTATCCCCGTATTGGGCTTACTCTGATTATAAAGTGTACAAAAATGACACAAAGTCATGATCAAAAAGCCTAAAGTTAAAATCTAATAAACTTGGTAGTTCAACCCCTTGGAAACTAACATTTTTTACAATTGTGGGTTAAAAGGTAGTCTAATTGCATCAATAGCCCAATAAAGAACACCACTATTGTATTCTAATTGCCAATAATTCTTGTGTAACCGAATCACATTAGTGTAGTAATACTAATATTACAATATAGAAGTTATTTCGTAAGATATGTTCCAAGCTACTCACAGTTTTCCAATTGACATCATTGTTGTAGCAATTAATACAGCAAATATGTTCTTCGTTGATAGTTGACTGTGTTCTTCGTGGTCGCAGTGAACGAGATATGAAGTGATATGAAAGTGTGCACGATGTTTTATGTGTGAGTAGACACAGCACGAGACGACGTAATAGGAGGAAATGTGTCTAGATGCTCGTGCCATGAAGGCTGTCACCTTTTGGAACAAGCAATTAATTGTCTCAATTAGAATCAATAATGTAAACATCTCTCAAAATATGTTACAAATGAGCAAGCGCCATGATTGAAAAAATGACATTTTAAAGAAATATGACAATGTTCTTTTCAACTTTTTTCTTTTTCAATTGCGGCGCGGATTTTGCGCAGAATCTTTTAAATTTCATTGGTAATTAGGGCGGTCTCTGTCTTTTCTGAGGTGTTTGCTGAAAGTGGGATAGAGTCACGGCGTCAAATCAAGCTCCGCGGCTTGTAAGACAAGGACGCGTGACTCAGACCTCCAAGATGTCTGGCTTCTCTCGTCTATGGTCAAGGAATAGAAAGGCGATGATGATGTATGAAGTATTATAAAGAAGCGTCTTTCATTATTTCCTGATTAATACAAAAGTTTTTGACTTACATGGTCTTCTATGCAGTTGACTGCCTTTGGACTGCGGCGCACTATAGTCACAGCATGTGCAATAATGTATTTAGGTAGCAGCTCATGGGTTATATTGCAATATAACCGGAGACGTAGTCACTGTGACTTGTAGGAGGAAATAAGCAGTGTTGTGGACAGGAATAGAGGAAACTATAGGCTAAAATTTGACAATAATTGCGGAAATTTCTTGATAACATTAACGAACACAATCTAATATATTGATATATGAAACATCGAAATAACTATAGTAAAACGAGATGGATTCATTGTATCAACATCTAACTTAAGTAATAACCAAGTACATGAAACAGTTTAATGACAATACGGCTCGTGGGATTACAAAATTACCATCACGTCTTCTGTTTTCCGAAGTCTCTAGTTATTTCACTATGTTTTACATGGTGTAAAAATGAAGAACGTATCCTAAACCAGCTGTCAACTCCACTTATTTAGACTTATCCTGTTGTCTTGACTTCAAAGCAAGCTAGTTGGCTATCGGCAACTCACTGACCACGCCCTTTTATTTGATTTAGGCGCATGTTACCTGTGTGTGTGTGTGTGTGTATTTAAATCTATTGCGATCTCTGGAAACTTAGACTCCGCGTCGACAAGACAAATAATTTATCAAACGAATGTCACATAAACAGTATATTCGGAAGTTAGCGTTGCTAATAAAGTTCACAAAAAAACCTATAATAGTTTCCATATAACACTATATTAATAAAATACATTGTTCTTCGCAAGGTTTTTGTTGCTTTCAAAGCAGCAGATTTATTTCGAGTGTCTAAGATGTTTTAAGTGATTTAGACAAGTGATAGTACAGACTGCTTGGTTATATCAAGATTTTGACTGCAACTTCAACCTACGAAAGCGATGTATGTTTCTCACGAAAAAGTAAAGTAGATTAGCTATGATTTGTGTTCAAACTCACGACATATTGAATGAAAAAAATTGTTGTTTCAAAGTGATAACTCAAGATTATTGGTTGACTGCGTGTTTATAAATGATGATGAACATTTTAGATCATTTAGCTCTAAGTAGTCAAACATGCAAAAAAGGGGGATTCTTTGTCGTCACCAAGTTTCTTATAAGTTGCATGATTTTTATTTTGGAAATATTTGAAGCATTTTCACGATATCATGACTGAGGGTACACAGTCCCCAAAACTGGCTTGTGAAAAGTTGAAATTAATTTTTCTTCGAATCAATTGCAAAACTATTGGTTCTATTATTACTTATTTTACAATTTATTCTTCTAATTACCATTGACTCGAAATATAATTGATAATATTTCATTGAACAATGTTTAGTTGTAGACAGACATATGTTTGAGTTATATAAGCGTCAGTCTATACCATACTGAAGTAATTTATATTTGAATAATGAATAATACTTGTAGTCTCGCTTGTTTAGTGTCAACTCAACAATTTTGATAATAAATGTTTTTTTATATTATTGTTCATTGTGTCGTCTTTTTTGCTGAAGGCAAATTTAGCTTTGAAACGTTCCTCAATATACCATGGTGTCAAACGTGTGTTATATGCAGGAAATAACCAATTAGCAGTGATATTATTAGATCTGCACTATACTGCAATTTAGGAATATAACTTATAAATGGATCATGTCACATTCTCGTTTCACTGTTCATATTGACCACGCCTCAGATACATAGTAAGATATCTAAATATAACTGCAGTCACTGCAGCGAAACAAGTGTCTACAGATTGGACGTATATATTTATATATATATACACACACGCACACACACACACGCACACACACACAC
>FXAL01001609.1:0-15282 GCA_900177555.1 Renilla reniformis
TCAAACAGTGTCCTGGTATCACAACGTTGTTGGAGGGAGATGAGACAATTGCTGATATAAGTAAGCTTTCGCCAGAAGAAATTGTCATACGCTGGATAAACTACCACATCCGTGAAAGTGGCTACGCAAGGGTCGTGAAAAACTTCTCTGAAGACATAAAAGATTCTGAAGTGTACAGTATATTATTGAAACAGGTATTTCTGTATTGACCAAACAATGTTCGGGTGATAATTCGAAAAGTTGTTTAAGAGATAATAACAAATGCGCATCCAGTCGATTAATAGCTCATAGTTTACTTACTATGAACCAAGTGACGCGAATTTATGTTTTGTTTGAGCGTAAACCCAACATTTTGTCAAAACAAGTCTGAAACCACATATAACAACATTGTTGCCAGGGTTAAAGGAGAACTCGGACCTGAAGATAAGTTATTTTTATATGAAAGAATAACTTTGATATACAACAATTCTGGTGTCAGTTCGAATTTTTAGGCTTTCATCATTTTTTAAAAATGTTTAAAATGCGCTAATGAGGCATTTGTTAGACAGCGCAGCGGACATGTCAGCGGTAATTTATGACGTATGATACGACGATGGTAATTACATCAAATTTGTATCGCAACTCGACTTTTCTGTTGTAAGATGAAAGAATATAAAATATATTGTTATATTAAACAACTTGCATCGGATTAACTCACTTGCAAAGTAATAATCCCGCTATTGTGAGTTTTTTCCTCATACCCACGTCATAAATTCCCGCTGACACGCCAATCCGCTTCGTCGAACAAATGCGTATTTGAAGAAATTTACAAAAAATAACCAAGGCCTGAAAATTCAATCTGACACCAGATTTGCAGTATATTGAAGTTATTCTTTCATATAAAAATCACTTATTCTCAGGTCGGAGTTTACCTTTCAAGGGTTTTGACCTGCGCTCCTGTTCAACCTCGTTCCAAGGGTGACTCGCCTACGCGCCAAGTTTACGCGACACAAGTTGCCATTTTCAGCCAGCAGATCAGCATCAAAATATTTTCGTCGTAAAATCTTCCCAAACTCGCGTACTGTATTTCAGAGAGTGTACCATACAATTGAAAGATATTTTCGGTATTTTACTTGATAGTACTTCTACAGCAATAATACAGTCGCTAATCAATTGCCACAGGACGGACACTTCTATACGTATTTCCAAATATCCGTTGTATTGCCAATTATTTACTCCTCCCTGGTACTCAGAAATGAGCGTCACACGATCAGCCGTTATCAGGGTCATTCCGCAGAAAGATTGGCATACAGGTCAATAATTATGGGAACAAGGTTGCCCATTTACGTGCGAGTTTCTACTCCACATTTGGTCTGCAGAAACAAATCGACATCGAAATCCACCGATCTGACACGCGCCATTTTTTTATTGTCCTATGAATCCAACTTTTGACATCGTTTCGGTTACTTCATATCAAAATGAACCTACCATGTATAATCATCATCTATAATTCTTAATCACGTGTTCGAATTTCAAAAATCGGGATCGACATTGTGTATTCTGCAACACACGTCTTCTTCCTAGGTATCCGTCAGTTATATTCTGAAATAGACTGTTTTCCCTAGATTGCTCCGAGAGAAACTCATATCGATGAACCCCATATAACGGAACCTGATATCACAAAGCGCGCAGAGAAGGTTTTGGAAAACGCTGGCAAACTGGGGTGTGATTCGTTTGTGCGACCAAGGGACATTGTTGACGGAAATCCTAAGCTGAACCTTGCTTTCGCGTGTAATCTCTTCAACAGTCACCCATCCCTAGCTTTCGATGAAAATGAGACTATCGACATAGACGAAACAAGAGAAGAAAAGACACTGAGAAACTGGATTAATAGTCTGGGAGTGAAACCACAAGTTCACCACTTGTATTATGATCTCTCGGATGGACTGGCATTGGCTCAATTATTTGACATAGTAAGCTCGTAACTGATGATAACTGGTGATAAGTACCTGCACTGCAGTGCTGATATATTTAGGGATGTAGTTTGGCCCGTAGCTGCTGAAAATTTAACAAGGGAGGTTCTCGACAACACAGTGAAATGTGGCAGGGCATAGTTTTACTTCCATTGCGAAGTTTCAATGGGAATTTTGACCAGTAGTATAGTGTTTAGGGCAGAATTCAGGCGAGATATATGCAAAAGAATGCAATTAGTTTTACAAACAACCCCGATTCTAACAACACATGTACCAATATTCTATATAATAACAATAATAAATGTATTTCTTATATAGCGCATTCCTCACACTCAATGCGCTTTATAACCCCACTGGGCGTTTGCCTCGGCACAAAATCAGTCATTTCTGTCGAACTGCACACGAGTCACAAAGCATGGTTATCCAAGAAGTTGACAGTCTATATTAATCATCCTAGCTATTTCATTTAGATCACTGAATGGATTCAGTTAGTGGAAAACAAATTTGTTGTTTCTATTTTATTAAACAGAAAAATTGATACGGTGACGTCAAAAAACAATCGTAAGATAGTTTTCATTGTATCTGTTGAAGCTGTTGGTACCCGTTAAGACAGTCGATACTTCCTGTAAGCTAGGGGCATACGCGTATGATTACTTGGAGAGAAATTCTTAGCAGCCACGAAAGCCGACTTTATTAACGTGTGGTCCTGTCATTGAAAATTTTACCGCTGCTCGTTGATACAGGGCTCAGTTGTAAGCAACTAATCAGTAACGACTCTCCACTCTCTTGTTGTCAGATGAAACCCGGGAGCGTGAATTGGAAATCGGTCAACATGCCGCCTTTCCCAAAACTGGCTGGTAAAATGAAGAAGTTGGAAAATTGCAACTACATGGTTAAGATCGCAGAGGAACAAAAGATTTCCGTTGTCGGTATTGGTGGCCAAGATTTGATAGAAGGCAACAAGAAATTTATACTGAGCATTGTAAGCCAGGCGATGCACTCGTACACTTTGTCGCTACTTCAGTCAATTGCCGGTTCCTCTAAGCCAGCGAAGGACGACGAAATCATCGACTGGGTAAACCAGAAGCTGGAGGAAGGTGGTAAAACATCAAAAATCACCAACTTCAAGGACGCCACCATCGCATCATCACAAAGTATCATAGACCTCATTGACAGCATCAAACCGAAATCGGTATATTACCCGGCGGTGTTAACAACGGATTCAGATGAGTCAAAATTCTCCAATGCTAAGTTCGCAATTTCAATGGCAAGAAAAGTAGGTGCACGGATTTACGCATTACCAGAAGACGTAGTCGAAGTTAACCCAAAAATGGTGATGACAATATTCGTGTGCCTCATGGCTAGCGGACTTCAGATGAAATGATAACCGCCAATTTAACTTGTTCAGCTCAGACTATGGTCCGGCTCAAAGCTCACTTCGGAAAGACTGTATTTGTGTAATGTATTTCTAACGTATATTCAGAAAATTTATTTTTTCATTCCAGGCATTAAAACATGTTATGCAAATAATAATGGTTTCGAATCATAATGGATGGGTTTTTGTTGATGTTCAAGACCTCTCTATTATTCATTTCAAATAAGCTGACTCGTATTCTCCAGTGACGCGTTCCCGTTATTCTTGTTGTGGAGATCACGCACGTAGCGCAGTTCGAGTAATACCGCATGCCTCGTATAGCGCAAAAAACGCAAGTTGTATTGCTATATGAATTTTGAAATGGGGTAATTTATTCACGATCAGACGAAAAATAGCAGACGTTTATATAAAGTTCAGAGTTTAGTAAGGAACAATGACCCAATTCGGTACAGTTTGTTTGTATTGATCGGTTTAATAATTTCAAGTGCAATTTTTATTTAGTTCGTGAAAGACGTCATCATGAGTTGTTTTGAAAAGCAAAGTTATGACGTGCACATAGCCTAGTCACGAGGTGAAACCAACAGAAAACTAACTTGCCAAAATTATCTTCTGTGATGTCGTCTCGACAATTTTGAATTTGGCGTCTAATATGAATTGTTATAATGTTTTCCACTGAACCTATTTTCGGGCGACCTGCGAAATTTACATTTTATCATGAATGACCATTTTTTCACAAAGGGTGATTGCATATACGGGCTTCAATTTTCTAAATTTTCCTCGGGAGGCCCTCCAGACCCCCCGTCGGGACGTCCTCACTAAAGATACAAAATGTTTAACGCAGATTTTGTATGGTCTTAATAGAAGGACCCTAAAAATTAACACGAGCCGTGGGAATTGCAATTGAAAATAGAAACTTTTCCATGATATAGTGACCAAAATTAACCTATTCTAACAAAAGAGATGACAAACAAATTGCAATAAGAAATGTAGTTATCAAGCAATTTGTCGGGAAAGGTACTGTTCACTGTTTCCAATTGCTTCTATTGGAAGGAGAGCCTGGGAACGGGCTGTTTCCTAACCAACATTTGGTGATACATAAGAATTTCGAGAAAATTCAGGTCATGAATATTTCTGAAATAGTTATCAAAAGTCATGGAAATTCAATTCACGGTTCACTGTTTCACTGTAACTGTTCACAATTGAGTGATGCACGCTAAACCGAGTGCACGTACAACCGCAGCACAGCAACTGATCGGTTGTGAATTATCAGGGTCCGTCCTGAAGACAATGTGCTACCTGGAGAGTGCGTAATTATTCAATACTATCAGTTAACTGTGCGGTGATGGCGTTTAGAGCCGGATGACCCTGTGTAACAGAGGTCGAATAGCCCGGCAAGAGACTCTCTACAGGGAGTCCGCTGGAGCAACGCTAGAGATGAACGTAAGGACAAATGAGATGAAGAATCAGGGGTTATTTAAATACTAGCGGGCCATGGAAAATTTCCTTGTATGCAGATGATTTCGCCTTGCTCGATAGACTTGCACAAGATGCTGAAAATTGCACTCAACAAATGTTTTTAATAGTGTTTAACCACCTCATATTTTGCTGATATTTTGCGCTAACATATTGCTTATTTTGAACTTGCCAGAAGCGAGTCGACATTTTCGTCTCCATTGACCCATATATACATCAAATCGAGTGGGCAGGTTTATATGCGCACCGGGTGAATAGGCGAAATTAGTAAACAATATTGCAGTCGTCTAAACATGTTTTCAGTTTAGAAAAATAGAATCTGAACGAGAACCACCGGACTCGGTTTTCTATGTGTTTTCAACCCGCAATGAGTGAAGACACACAGTGAAACACACACTGACCCAATGTATAAACTTTTTAATCTCTTTAATTTCACCCACATCATCGCTTATGTCATCATCCACTCTTAATAATAACATCTATTATCTAACTATTTTAAAAGACAGCTATATTATAATTGAGAAATAGCACCTAGGTTAATGAAAAGAATAGCAATGAAGAAGGATAATATACAATACAGGTAACACTTAATATGCTATTAACGGAATTAAATGCACCGGCCGCTGCGTCGTTCCCTCGAACATATTGCAATTATCTAAAGCGACTGTAGAATTGACAATCTGACGGAAAACTATTGTGATATTGCTATGCGCTGAATCGTATTTGGATAGACAATAGACATGCATGTTTACTATATTGACGAGTATTGTTACAGGGAAACCACTTAAATTTTTAGAATCGTATAAAACATTATGAAACAGTTAGTTACCTATATTTGTCACAACAATAACATATACTCAGCTACTATATACGTGTAGTAATGTCGTTGTCTACTTGTCAAACAGTCACTATACTTTGACATTATTAGGCCAAACTTGAGATAGCTACAGGACATTTCGAGTGATTTTCAACAACCCTGTTTTGAAGACAAACAAGTGTATTCAATGACAAGCGGTCAAGTGTCGAGCGAACATAGATAAAAACATCTGTAATCCAATCGATATCTTATCTTCAAAGTGATCGTTGTAATTTAAACACTTTCGCTTTTCTATAGGACTCCTTGGCAAAAATTTGACACTTGTGACAAGTGACGCATTGTATTTTTGAAGGTGTGGGAAAACTGTTTTATTGAGTTTTGGGTCACACGGCGTTACACTCGTTCCGGCATAAGCTATACACAGGTTTAACCTTTGAATTAGCGAACTCCGATGGGTATTGTGCTAACAAAATATTACATAATTAATATTACGGCAAACGTATTTGATCTTAAGGAGATAACTCCATTTACGGCAAAAATGGCGTACTGTTAACGCCGTTTTGACCGTGGTTGTGAATTGGAAAATTTTTAGAAGTTTTCAATCTATAATTGAGACACCTAATTTTAGATGACAAAGAGGAAGTCCAGCCCACCGAAAACACAGAATAAATTGGCCCATTACTTTTCCGCTCTTACATGCGAAATGTGCTCTTACGATGCTCCTATACCTTGTTAGCTAGACAAATAAAACTACTTAAATTATCTTCGCTATAAAGTTCTGCCAGTAATTGTTAAAACAACTTATGAATGTAATCTAGCTATCAAGACCTGAATCCGCGCACGTTTTGCTATGCATGCCTATATATACTGAAATGTGGTTGAAATGGGGCAATGAAAGAAAATAAGGGAGGAAGATATCTGGGTGTGAAAATAGTGTCTGGTTCAATACAACTCTACGCACATTAAACGGTTTCAGAGGCCATGGCATCACACGCCCATCAGGGTTCTCTTTTCGACATCTGGCCGAGAAAGACTCTTTGTTTTCCATATGAATTTACTAATGGTTGCGAGGACACAATGCAATTAGCAAGTCATCGTTCTGAGAGCCAATTAAAGAAATCATTTGCAAGCTGTTCAATTCCTCCTATGCATAAATTACAAGAAACAATAAAAAAACACCGAGGTAACATATTTATTGTTTAGAAGCTTGTTGCAAGTCAAGGAACACTTGAGCTCACCTCCTGGATCCGCAATAAACTAGCGGTTGGATATCTCTTTATTGACCAGGCCGTCAAGTTATAAAAACATGAATTTTTCCTTAGAGCACTCGGATATCCAAAAATCTTCGTTCATGGAATATCCCAACATCTCACCTCTCAATCATCACTACGGTTCATACTACCCTACACGTTGCGCTGTGGGTCCACCGCGACCAGAATACAACATCCCTGGATATAACCCGCACATGAACTTCTCTCTGCCAGTCAATCATCACCTTGGATCGCCGGCTCCGCCAAGTTCACATGCTTACTTGCCATACGTTACAACTCATGATTTGTACGAAGGTAAGTTAAATAAGTCTGATTGTGTCTGAAATGGCTGCTTATGTTGCATTACGTCGCGACATTTGCGCCATTGCTTTATTGCCGATGGTAGATAACGGTTCGCAATGAGCGCGTAGTTTAGCCGCGTAATCCTGGTTAACCAAATAGAGATGTCAGTGAGTTAATGAATTTAACTGCGGACAATTCAGGGACTTGTTGTTATATTTAACAAGTAGGTAGTTATCTTGTCTTCAGAATTGCTGTTTTAATTTCAATTGGTGCATTATCCAACCGACTTCATGGTCATCAAGAAATTTTAAAAGAATTAGAACAATTAGGAACATAAATATTGGCTTCCTCATACATTAGCATTGTCTAGATTTTTATTGACCTTTTCATTATGCCAGGCATGAGCGCGGCGCGGTTGTTTTAATTTTCTAATAATTACTATACTTATTATCTTAGAGCGCCCAGAAGAACCTCGCGTTAGCATCAAGGGAAAGAAAACGCGAAAACCACGGACTATATACACAAGTTTTCAATTACGAGAGTTGAACAAGAGGTTTGAGCGCACGCAATACCTTGCCTTGCCCGAGAGAGCAGAACTAGCCGCGTATCTTGGACTAACTCAAACACAAGTCAAGATTTGGTTTCAAAATAAAAGATCGAAAGTGAAGAAAATGATGAAAGTCGGCGTTGAAAGAGAAGAGAAACCAATGGAAATAAAACAATCAATCCCTTCAGCGGAGGTAGCTCTTTGGGAAACGAATATCCACAAAGGTAGTCATATGAGCTGCTCTCCAACTTCGGTTGATAGCGTAACTGAGCAGTGGTCTTTAACTAACTCTTCTATTGATTGTGGTCAACCGTTCCACGATAGAGCTTAATAAACTTCAACAGACCATCACTTTCTATTTGCAAGAATATCCATTTAACACGTTTTTAGTTAAATTTTAGCTTCCTATTGATGGCTATTTGGGAAGGAAAAAGGTGACATGGACGAGAATTAAGCCTCTGCCGATAGACACATATTCATAACGTGTACATAATTATTATTGCACTTACGCAGAGGATTTGTAGGACTTAGTCACTTGTGATGTATATTTATTAATTTTATCAATGAAAATTCCTATTTGTGTACATTGTAGAATATTGTAAAGTTACGAGGTTTTAACGCTGAATTGTTTGGCACAATTATTAGTGACCAACTAGACCTGAAATGTAAATAAAATATCTATCCTGCCTTACTTTTAGAACTCCGCTATCAGCCGAGTCAATAAAAATAATATGTGTAGTTGATAGTTTTTATATGTAGCTATATTGACAAACAATATGTATCGTGAAGGCTACGACGTCGAATAGTTTTCCTTGTTTAGCCTTCATAACGCTTTATAACGGTAATAACGGTTCAAACTTCAGAGCTTCGTATTCAATTCTTTTTCCGTTGATTTTAATAGCGACATTTCGACAACCGATGGTCATTTTATCTTTTACACCCGGGTTTATATCGATATTTATATACCTAAGGAAAACGATCGCTGATAGCAAATTGCTGCGCACTCATTTGTCAACTGAGAAGTTAAAGTGCGATGTGCTCCGATACTTCATAGCACATACACTTGTAGCCAAGATAAACAACATGTAAACATTTAGCTTCGCAATTAAATTGAAAAGATGTCTTCCAACAATGTAAGATTGGCTCCAAAAAGCCTTGAGGTATAGTCACAATGGAGCCGAGGACAAAAAGAATTACGCCCCTCTGTTTTCGATCATTGTGTTTAATATTGTCAGTGAAACACAAACTCTTAAGGTGGTCCAAATGGTTAGGGAACTCAACGGGTGGACTAGATAAGGTTTTCTGCTTCTAGATAGCTGTTGGGGACAATATTGTGATTCTTATCACTTTGAAAACTGCTTCGCCGACGAACAAGCTGTTTCGAACGTTGAACCTGCAAGTTTATATTTATAGAAACGCGATAGTTGGAAAATGATGGCGGCAAGGTAGCGCTCAGCAGGCGAATTCAATTAACGATCAGTTGAAGCTGTATTTCTGTGTTTGCAAATTACGCTTATATTATTACCGTGTTTACACAACAAATTATCACTGTTGTTAGGTAAAAGGCTTCCCGCCCTTCAAACTGCGATCGATTTAGGCGCGTTCCAGGCGTTATACTAACTCTTATTGAGACATGTGTCCGGTAATTTCATAATATTATATATCCATTAATGATTGCGAAACTGTCAGTGCGAATGAAGACGTGTGGGTGATAGCTCTTTAAACATCAGATGATACCGGTAAATAGCAAAGACAATGGAAAGGAACACTGCTTATAGTCCGCAAAGGACATTTAATAAATGCTTACGATAAATTCATCAAATTCATTGCCTATCATTAAGCAATTTTCCTTGTTCAAGTAAGGTACCGTGAAAACAAATTTACCGGCTAAGAATCCACTGCGTTTGTGAACGTAATCAATTCTAATTGTCGCAAATACCTATTAAGATATTTTGAACACAATGAACGGATTAACTGACAATTTCAATGAAGTTAATACAGTTTCGGCGCTAATCCATCCCTCATTCATCATAGCCTAATTTGTTTGGTTTCAATTGATGATTATTACTGTTTTAACTAATATATTAGACCAAGTTCAGATCGATCTTTATCTGATCAGGTGCCCAACTGATACGTATAATATAGGTACATATTTAATGGAGTGCCATTTGTTGCTGACATCTTTTTGCACGCATAAACAAAAAGTATACTATATTTGAAACTTGCGTTTTTGATGATTGAATTCGTGAACATTCTAAATCTGTTCTCATGTTTTCACGGATATTTGTAAAAGCTATCTATTCCAACAATTGGTATCGATGGCGTGCAGAACAATGTCGTTTTTGTGAATTGCGTTTTAAAATATATACCATAAGAACTAATTGAGCGTCCGTTTTAAGTGCCAGCCAAAAACCTTATAATATATAGTAGAGGACGGAAGGTGATCTGCTGAAATGGTACTATAACATATTTTGGCATGGCTATGTCGTTTTCGCACTGCTCGAGAAGGTGAAGTTATGAAGTACCTAGTCAATTATATATCACCGTGCAGTGCATACGATCAGTGGCCATTTATCTGTTAGCCAAATGGCTATAATACTTTAACCCTTCACGATGCAATTATCCAATTTACTGAGTTAAAAACAGGAAAATACACAAATAATTAATTAAAACACTACTGTACGTGTGATGTTCACTATTGTTCGATTATGAGTGGAAAGTATACCACAAGCGATCTGTTGTGGTGTTTAATTGTTTCGTGCCTGGGTGATAGTTGGCTGCATTTTGTAAACATTGATTCTCGCGCAACTCTTCGCCACGGTCAAGTAGGAACATTCAATTACGGACATCTTAAAGTTATTCCCGTGTATAATTTACTACTACTACGGTAGTAGTTATGCAACGTTGAAAGAAAATGATTGAAGCAAAATTTGAAGGTAGTAATGGGTGGAAATGAAGTAGCTAATTCATATATGGCGTTGCGTGCGCTCTAGTAAATTTAAATTAACTCTTCTAAGATCGTTGGGTAATTATGTATTCAATGAATAATGAATATGGTAGATAAAAGTAAAACAGACGAGATAAAACCTATTTTTTGTGTTTCAAAAAGTCAACGAGTCAATTCCCGGTTAACGTTCAAACATCAACAGGTCAAAATTGGTGAATTTCGCGACCATTTCGTGGGGTTTCACAGTATCCGTGACATTTACGGCTGCTTGCATTCTGGAATGAGCGCATACCTCTATCTCCGCATGTAGTTCTTTGTTTGAAAATCTAAAAATACGCCAATGATTTCCCATGCAGTCTTTTATGCATTTTGGAACATGGAACATGGAACATTTCCATAACTTCATTGCTTCAAATTTTGCACGAGTAATGCTATATTGATAATGAAATACGAGTTGGAAGAACTAAATTGACGAGAAAATAAGGATATTCGCGTAGAACTTTTGTCTTCTAGTGGAAATTTCCTGATAACGGAATAGATACAAAATAGCTCGATTTGAGCTTAATATAGCTGAAGGCGAAAAAGTACGAAATGGGAGGAAATATAATAAATCGTGATGGATATGAAATATTGAATAATATTAAAAATTGTTTTCTGATATTTTACCCACATTGCTGGAAATTGCTATAATCTTTCACGGACTACTTTTTTTCTAAATTCAAAACAATTATGTGTTTATAGTTATAAGCTATTTTTGCTGGAATACTTCATGGTAGTCCTTATAACCACAGTAAAACAACTTAATAAGCACTCAGTACGAGTTTTAGCTACTGAAAGTAGCTCATGTTTGACAACATATATCGCACGCTATGGTTAACAAATAGCTACAATTTTTAAAAATTATTGCCAATACAGCTATACTAGGATCTCGAGAGGATGACGGGAAAGGCAATGGAGTTAGCTATCCGTTTAAGAATAATTTTTAAACTGCGATTTCACATTGCGTGATCAGTCAAGCACTCCTGAAGCAGAAAATTTATTAGGTTACTCAAGTGGCTATTTGGATGAACATCGGTATATCTACCTTAATAATATAATATAATAGTATAATATCTTGAGTGCGAAAAAATAAACGCTGTAGCCATCTTTTGTTATTTCAACGTTGAAGATCAAATGAAAATTATTTTACGTGAATTAGCACAATAGTGCGCCTTGGTAAAAACCAATTCAAGCACTGTTATTTATGTCATTATCTAATAAAGGTCATTAGTAGAGCATTTATTGCCTAGTATAGTATTATGTACTGAGTTAGCGACGTGTATATTCATAATGTTGAACGTGTTTGAGATTCGTCGCATAGAAAGAAGAACATTCAAAGTAAACCTATTTGGGTGTTCGCTCGTTTATGTGGGTGTAAGTTCATTTGCATATTCGCTTTGGTGCGACTTTCTGTTATCTTGACAAGTTATTTTCTCTATATTTTGCTATTTAATCAATCAATTTTAGATTAGGCGGAGCAATATCGTCGCCATTTTGTCAAGTCACCGAATCGCAAATCGCGTAGTAAAGTGAATTCTTTTCAATTTCCAAGTGTTATGAGGAATACTGTAAACACCAACCATTTGAGAAGTGTTCATGTGATATCAATTTATTCAGTCGATTCATTTTTCAGTATCTTATTCGTGTTTTTACTCCGGCGTTGCCTAAATGATATCATAGCTTTAAAAAGAAAGGGAAGCGAAACTGAATATGAATGATTATGTTGGTGTTTGTGAGGCGTGGGAAAATGTGTAATTGATAATGATGGTCAAAAGATGCTGGATTTGGATGCATTCTGCTTTTTATGGAGTTCTATAAATCGTAAAACAAAATAAATAACGCCCACGCGAGTGCACAAATATCAACCATCTCTGCCATTTCTGAGAAGACTGTTTTACCCTCAATGTTCCTCACTGACATGAAACCTACATTTTGCGATGTTTATTTTTCAAGAAAATAGACTAAATGACAAAAAGGGTATATTTTAATAATGTGAGGACAATTTTTTTGGAGACAGCATCCATCGAATGTAGAAAAGTTCAATTGGTTGTCTGTCACTTGTTTTCTATTTACGTTGCATCTTGAGAACGGAAAAACAAACCGCGCTAAACAGCTGTCCGTAAACATATCTCGCTTTATTTTCCTCTGACAGCCAATCAGATGCAGGTAACAGGTTAAGGACGAAGCGATATGATGAATATTCTAAAGTAAATGTGCTTTTGCTCGTAGCACAACACCACAATTAAGTCAATTAAGAAGATGCCATGTATGCTTCGAGACATATTCCACGCATGCGCGAGCTCCCAGTCATTTTCTTGTCAATTTTATATCAGAAAGTGAATAGAGATATTCAGAACTTTCTCACATAAACACGGTGACGCTTCGTGAACCATCTCCTTTGGTTAGCAAAATTTTACGAATTTACATCCTACTGGACGCTCTGATAATTCGAAAATGAATCAAAATTTGCGAAAGGAGTGACATGTACATGTCCAACTGCTGCAAAGAAATCGCCAAAACCTTAAAAAATTGTAGCATAAATTGTACTAAGAAGTACATGTATTATTTGGTCACTTTTAACAGTAGACGGAAGTGAAGAAAAAAATACAGTGACTAAAACTACAGTGAACTCTGAATGTTGAACTACAACTGTGTGTATGTATATGACATAAACCAGCGATAATAATTGGACGAATTCAACATCCGGTTGCTTGATCATCAAGTTTTTATTGTGCGTCGTACTGTTACTCCTCGACGATTCAAGAATAAAATTCAAAGATATTAAATACTTATTAAAAAACTCAAATGAACGTCTTATGTGAATAGAGCATATCACTCGTCACAATTCATGCTAACTGTTTTCCCGAAATAAGGATAGAAAAAAACAGCTGTAGCCCCCAAAAAGCAATTTTATCCCATCGTGCAGGGAATTGACAGGTTTTAGATGAAGAGCTTTTTCACGACCCAACGATTTACAGAACTTTTGTGGCGATATTATCCGTGCTTATCCCATCGAGTTACAATCGCTCCTGTTATCCATCTGTTTTCTATGAGGGACGCAATTGTTTTTGAATACTTGTATTTTTATTTCTTGTCCTTTTTTTCTGTCACTTCACTTCACTTATTTTGTACGGTGATTTGAAGAAGTCTATCCCATCATTATGCCTGTTAAAACAACTGCTCTAAACACTGCTTTCATCTGTATAACATCTCCGTATCCCAGAAATGTTACCACGTTCATCTTAACTCACCCAAATATGAAATCACTTCAAAAAATAATCCATGTTTCAAGTTCCCTATCCTTTTAATCATGTCATTCTGGAGTTCTTGTCACAGGTTTTACAAAACAGGGAAAAGGCTGAGACCAAATCCGTTCTGCGCATAATCGAGGTTCAACTTCTTGTTTTTATACAAAATACAATGCTGACATGAAGTTTAATTTGGACCAATGTGGCTCTGCAATGGCGACGCCGACAGCAGCATTTTATGCTAGATAGTTGAAGACAGCGATAACTTCATATTCATTCGCGGGCATAACATCTCCGGGAATTGCTTACATAACAATGAATACAAGAAGATCGGATGTCAGTTTGACATGAACACTCATAATGCAGAAAGTCATACTAATTTCTTGCATTCAATAAAATCAATGTTTTACACTGCTACTTGCCCTATTTGCTCGACCAAAATCACAAAAGTAACATCACGCTCACTGTCTACTGAGAGTACAGACTAACGGATATATAACATTACACACGACGGGCATAATTTTCAAATGCAAGAATTTTTTGCGATCAAGTCTGCTTATTGTTATAGCGGCGGAAACACGAAAAAAAAATCAAAAAGAATACTAGTTAACGGACTTTTTCAGCCATAATAAAGTAACATAAAGAATGAGGAGAGTAAAATATATCACCATACGTTTTGTTATTTTGTGAATATACGTATTTGATTTCGGACAAAGCTATATACTGGCTATACTGTCGACTCAATTAATTATATGCCAATCATAATTGTATAATTGTCGACTTTCTGGAATATGCCAAATATAATTGTATAATTGTCGACTTTCTCGACCACAGCCTTGAGTTTGTAATAATTAACGGAAAATGTATGTAGCTATATATAAACACTTGCATTAGATTAGAGATGTTCAAGAACTTTTGAGAATTATTCTCTTTTGTCTTTTCATGTTAAATTAGAGAATTATACTCTTTTTGTCTTGTCATGACGTTTTCAAATGTGACAGCGCATATAGTAACGCCGTTTTCGAAATGCCAGCTCAAGTTCTGGAAGTCTCCATTGTAAATAACCTCACAGTGAGATCTGAGAAAACTTCATCAAAGATTGTTTATTATTATAAGTTAACAATACTCTACTTCTGAACACACAACTTATTATGGCCAGAAAACCATTAATATGAATGTTAACACATGTGATCACACGAAAAAGCCTATAGATGATGATGCATCCCTGATGATGACAATATAGCTATCGATATTCAACTTTACGTTATGTGTGTGTTATGCATGTTGTATAGCTATGCACAAGCACCGTTTCTTCATCTCGGTCATTCGCT
>FXAL01001628.1:0-15639 GCA_900177555.1 Renilla reniformis
ATCATTAAGCAACTGTCAATACTGGACCAGAGGCTGGCATCAAAGGTAACGTTCTCGTATTATAGATATTTGAATATAGTTATGTATAGTGATGAAACATGTATTGCAGCGAGACACGTCTTCAGGCTCGTTACCACGCCAGGAAATTTTCCCCGTTTAGGCTTTTTTTCCGGATTACACGTGCACAGTTTGGTTAGAACAGCTCCAGCAAACGTTTCGCGCATGCGCAATCCGGGAAAATGTCCTATACCGAAGATAATTTTCTTGAGTGGAAACGGGTCATTACAGTAAGTGTTGCAAATGACTATTTTTGGAGTGTCTTGGACTTGCCCCTGCGTATAGAATGTGAAATATTCTAGATGACGATACGGTAATGTGACTGGTGCATTGTTTTTCATTATTAGACGCAGCAAATAGAATTGATGAAGAAATTACATGATATGCACATCCAGGTAATTATTACCCTTTTTGCATGTTTTTCTGCATGCGTGAAATTACGACGGTTATGTCATGGTAATCTGATCGCATTGTTGTATTATAATAAAATAAAAAAAATAAAATTAAGAAAAAAAATAAATAAAAGATAAGAATTTCTTCAGACTTCGCTGACACCGTTAATATATGTATACATTTCTCAAGGTTAAAGTCCTTGACAAAGAAATTGAAGATTTGAAGAAACAAAAATGTGATTTGGAAGCCCACATGGAGCGAGCTGGTATTAAGTCATTTTTGTAAAGTAAAGTAAAGTTGTTGTCCACGCTAACGCCTAAAACTGAAATTTTGAAAATTTTATTGAAGCACGTCATAATTTTGCTAAAAGTGGATTTGTTCGCAAAAGATTTTCATTAATTTGCTCAACGATATGCGGGGATGATAGCGCTGCCTACCATAGATACACACGTCTTTGGAACCAAGGTCAATAGTTTCATTGGGGTTTAAACATTACAATTTCGTACTTTTTCAGAATTGTGGTGTGACAATGTTGGTAAATGGAAAGTTTCAATCCATAGCGTTTCGGTAACTGCACAAGTGCATCATTGTTTATTGTACACCTGGGCCCGGTTGTTCAAAGGCAGATTAATGCTAATCCAGGATTAAAAGTTATTCCACTGTTTTATTCACTGTGTTGTAACTGATAATTTTTCAAAAATTATTAGAATTTGACGTGTAGCCATATAGTAATACAACAGCACATACGTATTTATTTTTTCAAAAAAAGAAAATGTTTTCTCTGGAATTCTCTGGATTTTCTAAGGCATGTTTCCTAAGACATTCTCTGGAATTTTCCTTGGGAATTTTTCCGTGAAAAAATCGAGGGTTTCGCTAATCGAGGTTTTGAACAACTGGCCCCAGGACGTCGAGAAAAAGTATTATAGCTTGGATGGCACGTGTCTAGTATTGTATATGTTGTATATACACCAGTAATTTTTACCAGTCCACTTTATGGTTACTTGCAATACCGTCAATCTTTCTATTAAATAGATTGAAACAATGAATGACAAACTTCAGCCAGTCTACATTTTAATGATTCACCGATCAGCAGATTCCGGTACAGCGGAGCTCTCCCCGGATACCGAAGGATGGATGGTTGCTAGGACCTTGAAAGACTTCCACAGCTTACACGCAAAATTGCGGGAGGTTAGTTTGAAACTCCGTTTTATTAATTTTTGTCTTATAATACGTTTGTGTTTGTTAGCTGTTTCATTCACAAAAATTCTCTACTTCATCGATTATTCTTTAGTGATATATTGTTCCGTTTTTTAACAATGCAATGCATTCATCGAATCAAAACACAAAATTTAGACTTAATTTCATTGCAATCCCTGACGATCTTTGGACCACTCTGTTAACAGTCGCCAAGGATATTTGTTTATATATGTTTGTTTTAATATGCTGTCGATGACGACGAGTGCTCGCTGCGCCAAGTGATTTTGCGCTCGCTGTTTCCTGCAGTTCACAGGCGAACGACAACACTAATTGTCAATATGAAAAGCGAATGTTTGGTTTCACGTGATCGCTGTTTTTTAATCCGCTTATGAACACTTTGTACCGGTGGACCTCGGGAGTATTTAAGGGGGCATGTATTTTGCGGCAAAGTAATCCAATGCTCCCCAGCTGAAGTTAAAATAATAATTCATGCAGCTAATTGTTGTTGTTTTTTCGAGAATAGTGCTTGACACATCTACAAAAAGATCTGTCACTTCCCAACAAGAAATGGTTCAAAAACTTTGACGAAGAGTTTCTATTAAAATCAAAAGAATCTTTACAAGTATATTTGCAGGTTTGCGCAGTTACATGTTTTTGGACTAACGCCCGAACACGCGTTAGAGAACCTTGTATACGCCTTTCTTTGTGTCCGTGCGTTTTATTTTGATATCAAAGAGACACAGTTTAATATGAAATCGTGATATTAATAAAGTTTTTTGAATCTACATATTTGCGCGAGTAATAGATATGCGGTGTAATGTAGAAAAGAAATGAACTGATCAAAGAACTTCATTTAAAATTAGTTATCCGCTTCAAATCCCATGTTATCTCGGACCCTTATTATCATTGTTTTGCATAAATGAAAATGGGGGATGTTCGCCATTTTTTATCAATCATTTTTAGAGGCTGCTCGAAGATGAAACGTTATGTTTAAACGAGGAACTTTACCAGTTTCTTTGCCCCAGTTTGGAGAAGTTGAAAGAAATCACAACGTAAGGCCGCGCTCTCGCAACATGTAGATTTGTGTTTTTAATTGTCGATCTGATTTAGCTATTCCTGTAGCTATATGTTGTAAGCAGAAAATATTTATTTTCAGCCCTCAAGAGAAAAAATCCGGATTTTCTTTGAAATCTGTACTCAAAAGGTAATAACGTCTTAGTATGTATTCCAAGCATTGCATTTAAAATTCAAAAACGCTTTTAACAATATATCATTAGAAGCCTGACTGACCATAATGAACAGTCAACGAAAACATGTGACCAGTCCGAATACCGGGAATTTGTATTACTGAAACACGGGGAAAAATACAATGCGTGCATATGTTTTGCATATCTCAAGTGAGAATAGCATGTCATCTAGTTGTTGAGTTTTCCTAGCTTTAAGTTCACGATCTTCTATTTAACCTTGTCCCCACGGTCGAATTAGATATTACTCAACGTTTGAAATGAGATTATATTTTTGGCAATTTCTTATCGCTTTTTGGCGTGTTCTGTTGAAAGTCAGGGCCGGGTTACCTAGCTAGCAGATTTTATTTCTGAAATTGTTGAACTGTATGTATAACGTGTATATTATATTATTGGTGCTATATAATGATAAAAAACACGGTAGCTTTTTTCACGGTAGCTCGAAAAGGCCTTGCTCCAAGATGGAACTTAATTGCAAATTATCTATCTTTCTAGCTTGCCATTGATTGATTTCAATTTTGCTGAAGAACTTGACGAGGTTCGTGTTGAAGTTCAATAGTCGTGATAGGATACGACCAAATGTTGCGTATACAAATATCCATTGTTTGTTTTGGCGTGAATAATTTATGATTCAGAAGCCAGTGTAGCGTTAACTATGTCGGATATTTCACCTGGCTGCTCGGGAAATAGCTTATTTGTTACATTTTATGATTATTTTGATACGATATGATTATTTTTGTCATTGTCATACTTTCCTGTCGTAGTGTTCTGAAAAAAAAAACGACCGGAAAATTTCGATATTCGAGGCATTTGAATTGAATTGAAGGTGTAAATAATGGAAAATCAAATAATCCCGTAATTTATAATTGTAATTGATATCATATTCATTGTGTGTTTTTGAAATTTTAGGAGCAATCTGAAGATGACGGGTATGGTCTATTCAAGTATTCTCTAGACCATGATGGTTTCTATCATTTTCGCGAGATGGTCAAGTAGTGTGTTGTATTTTGATTAGCTTAACGGATCGGAAAGACTCCATTGCTGAACCTCTCTATAATCTCACTGGTGAAGTTTTTGAATTGAAAGGAGGTAATATACAAAACATTACGTTTACTATTCGGGTAAGTCGGGTAATACTCATTACTGAGCAATCGATACCGTTTGATACCAGGGAACTAACAGAAAAATCGAGAGTCGTATAATCGTATATAGCTATTTTGGCTACACTATTTTGTTTTTCAATTTAGTTTTTAACTGGGTTAGGCGAACATTGATTGCTTTTGTTCAAGTTACCTTCGGGGGAACCATTAACAGGTATGAATATTTCGAGTTGTAAGCAACCGTAAGTAAGTAAGCCTGAGATTCACAAAGAAATACATATAATTAATCGTTTGGATAAACTGCTGGGGCCAGTTGTTCAAAAGTGGGCTAACTGGGTAAAGTCGGTTGTATGACAGGTCATATAGCTCCTTCAAGGAGCATCCGTAGCGAACAAAGCACTATATGATGACTAAATCTTCATTAAAAAATACGGTATTTTCAGAGAAATTCGGAAGTTAGTTGACTGGACTGTCTCAGAACCGATGGTTCTTTATTATATACAGACATTTTGTGGGGTAATGTGGCCCCAAGACAAGTCGACGACATCCACTCCGAAGCGAACCGATGCTGTAAGTTGATTCCTTATCTATAAGACGCTTATTCATCTTTGATTGTGTGGAACCGATCGTGTTCAAGAAACTTTGACTCTAAGTAGCCAATGAACATCTGTTAATCTTACTTCTGAAAAGTAGCGTCTGATGGAAAGCAGATCAACAGTTTATGATAATACGAAAATAGTCGAGTCATGCAGGCCCTATTCAATTCCCTGTTACTGTTCACATGATATCACGCATTTGTTCGGGAACGACCCTCTGTTCTGGTATGCATGCAGGGAACAAGCAAACAGGACATGTTATTGTGTAGTTGAATGAGCAAAATAGATCCGAAATGGTGTTTTGCCATGTCAAATTTGCATATGTACGGAGGATCCCTGTTGTACCGTACAAATTATAATATCCCAAGTATAGCTACAATGAATGAAAAAAAAACTCTATTGTAACAAACGGTATCCGAAGTTTCGCTGTATAAGGTTACAATATATTTATATGTTTTAAGGAAAAAATGCAGACTAAACGGAAAGTGAAAGACAAATTGCGAGAATTAAGCCCAGGTAATGGTTTCGTGATGTTCACTTGCTCTAGTATCCTCTGAAAACACTTTTGCTTCCCTGAGAATGTGCCCAATGTGTGTGTGTGTATATAGTAAAGTATATATTCATCAGATGCTTATAACACAACTCTCTCGTAATAATTCCTTTCATGATTAAAATTGTCACTATGTGGTTACTAACTGTATCTTTATTATATTCAGAGGTCTTGCAAAACTTGGTAGGAAAACGGAATTGCAAACTCGGGGTAACCAAGGTGAGACCTTTCTGTGAGATATTTTGTAAGAACAAACATAAACTCAAACGTCGCTGAAGTATGTAATAAATATAAAACATCGAAGAAATAAGTCTCTTAACTTTTTAAAAAATCAGAAGGCATGCACGTTCAAAAAACAAAAAGCTAATTATCTTTAACTTATTAGATGTTCGAAGCATTTCAAGATTCTCGGACAAATAAACATTTCGCTTATGTAAGTGTGGATCAAATCGTGTTTTTTTTAAATGTTTTTCATTTGATCATAATTTCATAATTTTGTCTGTATAAATACATTTTCTTAATTTCGTTTCAGTTATTGTTCGAGCTATGTATCTTCACGCTTTTACCCGAACTTCGACGACCGGATGTCCCTGTAAACATTGACACAGCAACAGCATTCGAAGAACCTATCGAAAGTCCATCAGATGAAACCGAATGTTCAACGAGCTCGATTATTGAAAGTTGAGGCAGCACACAGAACTAGCCACAGATTTATATCAAGTGACCAGCAACTGTCAATCATGAGTCTGAAGTGAAGAAATTGAAATACAAAAATATATTTATAATAAAATCTGTGGCTAGAATTGGTAGAATTTGGCCCGAAATGGTAGAATTATTACAGAAAAATTATGGTTGAATTTTAAATGAATTTTCCTTGTCGGATGTGAATTTGCGAGGTGTATCATTTATTTATAATGTGAATAAAAATATTTGTTTATGAAGCGAATGCTTATTTCTGATTCTGGATCTTCAGTTCGACAAACCTCACATACCACCCTAGAACAACATAATATAACACTAAACAAGAAACATTCCAGTCCCTCTTTCAACGTTGTTTAGAAGCTATATGCAAGCCGTGAAGTCGTGCAGATTTCACACCTCGACAATGACTCACCTGGAGGGGAAGGTGAACCAGGGCCCGGAGGTTCGAAGCGCGTTTACCTTATCCGGCGGATAAGTCAAAAATACCAAGCACGTTTGTGGATTCATTGAAAACAAGCAAACCGCTATTTTTTAATCTAAACAGAACATGTTCATTTAACTATATATTCCATTCATTCTGTCACAAGATGAACTGGAATGTTTTTAAATATTTGCTTATATCCAACGTTTAAGCTAAACGCGGTTCAAACAACAGGTCCCAAGATTGTAGCCACTGAGATTGTAGCTCTCTTTGAACCTCGCGGGATGCTAAATCTTTATGCAAATTTTTGCTTTCTGGTTGTCATGGAGTTTATCATGGAAACATTGCATTGGAGTATTGATTGGGCAATCATGCTACAGAACGTCGAGTAGTTCGAGTACATTAATTCCAAAAACAAACAAACGATTAGCGCTATACAAAAAACATAATTATTCAACTTGTTTAACCTAATCCAACTGTCCACTTTTCGTGGCTATTTCAATTCGCTGTCCATTTCGCAAAACATATATTGCCTGAAGCTATCTTAGGCAAACTGACATGGCTGATGAGCTGCAAACAAAGGCGAGACTTGGTCACGACGGCTGGAAAGTTTCAGGTACGACTTGACTACACTGTTCTCTCCAGTCGCTTTTTAATGACTAGTATATATCTGATACAAAGATATGTTTTTTTGTAGTACGAAATGCTCGACTCATCGAAGACGGCCAGGGGTCTATTATCAGTAAACTTTTAACAAGGAGTGAACAACCAAGCTTGACATCTAAGTTGTGGTATGATTATTAGATCCAATCATTTTTTAACGGACACCTCTGCTTCGTGTTTTGCAAAGTTCGTATGCCAATCTGCATTCGACAACAGCATTCAAAAGCAACTTGTTTCTGCTGTCATACTTAGCGATCGCATATAACGCCGGCGATGTAATAGTTATATATTCGATTAGTTTACGTGCAGTAGTTTTCGTCCAGTGGTATTTGCACTTTCACAACGAAACGAATATAGTGTTGCCGATTTTCTGTTGGTCAACATCACAGTCGTCAATGTTCAAACAGTATCGTGCAAAAAGACAACGTTCACCGGTCTTTTTCTCTTGTAATTACCACAGCAAACCATTATTTTTAACCCTATTGTTTTACGATTCAAACGATCGTATTTAATTTATAAACAAAATACAAGAGTTCTTGATTACGAGCTGTAGTTAGCAGTTATATACTTTCTACTATTGGCTATATTATTGAAATGAAAGGATATCAGAAGTGAACTAAAAATGAATGTTTTATTGCACGTTTTTTTTGATAACACTTTCTTGCATTCAAAATTGTTTCACGGATGCGGTATCGGCTTTTCATTGATTATAGTTTCAAGCAATATTTAGCTGTTCGTTCGTTTTGCACCAGGCTATTGCCTATACTCTTGGGTGTGGTAGGGTAGAACACCACAACACTACGTCTCGCTAATACGGCACATGGCTAAAACATGGTTAGGTTATTGCCTTAAGATCTGAAAAAATTCTCATTTGGACTTTGAATTGTCCCGGTACCCAGAACTCATCTACTACATCCAGTTCAATACAGTGCTTCGTGGGTTATCATTTGTTGTCCTAACCTGATCCGTGCTGTTTTCTGCACCTTATTGGTAAACATCGTTATTGACTTATCCACAATGAGTGTTTATAAAAGCTCAACAGGACAAAGGAGTTCACTGAAGCAATAATAATTGGTGTTGATTAAAATTTAAATATCTTGCACTCCTGACTACTAATATCTACCAGTATCATTGTACATCGAGTTCTGTCTTACCGGTTTATCCTCTCTGACACTTTGAGGCGTTGGAATGCTGTAAGAACCTGTTTCGAAACCAAACCAACATTTTCACATAACACTGACCAACTTTATAGGTCATGACTGACATGTTGGCAGGTTAGAACATAAAACTACCAGGCCTCAATACTGTCAGAGCTGTGACTCGTTTGCAATGGTTTCCTGCAAAACCTTCGATTGAGATTGAATTTGTGAAAGTAAATTCTGGGATGATTCTGGAGTAAAAAATTGATATTGTCGCGGAAACTCTGAGTGCTATCAATGTGTTTTTGTCTTTTATTTATTTTATTTTGTCTATAAAGAATGTCTGTTTATGAAATACGCGATACAGACTAGTTTTCTTATTTTTTCAAAGAACGATAATCAGCACATGTGCGCGATTATCAGAAATTTAGGCACATGTGTGAATAATGACTGATTTATTGACACTGAACTATTATTGTAATAAATTCCCTACTTTTACGTATTTTGTTTTCTGATTTCCGTAGTAACACTGAAAAGAAAATCAAGTTCCCGCCAATTACCAAAAACAGATTATGTCACAAGATATTCCACAGAAACAACCCACATCCACGTATGAGTTTTCCATTTCAAACAGGAGATAGGGTAAGACTCTTAAGTTGAATAATACCTGCGTTTCACACTCAATCTTAATCAACTAATAAGTCGACAACCAGCAAAGAGGTCGAGTAATATGTTGATACTTGTTTAATTTATGATTTTTCTAATAATAAACAAGGTAGTTGCACTTTCCAGTAGAAATTAACAACTTTGCAGACTCGTATATTCGTTCCTAATTTGGACAGTCTTGTCGAGTCATATTTGGGTTGTATATTTCGTTAAAAATGACATAAATTTGCGTACATTATACAGTGTTTTATTTGCATCTACCTGTATCAGGATACAAAGCTTCAAAAAATTGTTGTTGAGTGGTTATTGTGCACACAAAACACCGTGAATATTTTTTTGACTAAGACGTGTTTATATTTCAAAAAATGACTAATTTTACGACTAAAGAGTTGCAATTTGATATTCTCCGTTGAAATGATCTTAGAAAACAGCAGTTTGAACTCCATTAATCATCCTGATAAAAATATCAAACTTGCAAGTTCTGGAATGAGTTAGAAGCGTTGGAACATATCTTTAACTTTTCCACTAAAAAACTGGCCTTTTTCACAAAAACGAATTAATGCGCTATGATGATGATGGCCATTGAATTGCCATGTGGAGTGTTGCCAGGGTTACGATAATCAAACATTTGTTGTTTATGTTACTTCAATTAGAAGTAAATATTACATGATCAACTGTGCATCAAGTTGACAACTATCAGGTATGTGTATTCTACTTTTTAAATTGTCGTATGTACGCCATAATTATAAAACGTAATAATCTCTAATACATGTATATCCATTTATATGGAGTAGTTCTCGCGTCCCCAGTTTCAATGTATTGCGATTGAAACCACCGGAACTGGGTCGGATACCCTCGTCGTTCAATATCACTTTTGTATTGCTTGCAGCGCATGCGATCGCGCTGGTAAACGTGTAAAGCATCCAACAAAAGTTGATTGTAAGAAGAATTGATATATGTGAATATTGAGACAAGACAAACTTGCAAAATCATTGTGGAATATTCAATATTGTTTGAAATTATCAAGACAGAAAATTATCACTTCAATAATTCATCCTAAATTTAATGTTAAAAGACAAACGAGACGTGTGGAATTATTCTGAGGGTGATACTGCGGAGTCGATGACTGGGGCTTTCATTTGAGAGAAAAAAACGCATGTATCTGTTGCCATGGATACTTGGGTGGTGAAAAAATTGTTTCCATGGGAACGTGCTCCATTCCTTTTATAGTCAAAGGGTACAAAACAAGTTAACGACACAGTTTTCCGGGGCAATCAACCATAAATAAAATCCTCATCTTCGGATCGGATATTTCCTGTTTGCACATGCGTAAAACGTTCAGCGGAGCTATTCTAGCCAATCCGCGCATGTGTAATCTGAAAAATTTCAAAACCATCAACTAGATAAACTATATTTAGAATGGATGACATAGCGTGTGGCTTGACGCGAGAAGCTATCCATCCATTTGAACTCAGTGTTTGTGTTTGTGTATTGAGAATCTCAATCCAACACACACCGCTTTGAAATAGATTAGAACTGGAAATGAATTTGCTGAAACATGACAAAATTAAAATAAAGTAGCCATCGTGTTTATTTCCTTTCATTGTAGTTGAACAGTTATATGATCTGGAGTGCTGACATGGAGCCGCCACCTTTTGTCCGTGAGAAGTTTCCACCAAGACCAAAACTGAAACAATCAACTAACGCTTTGAACGAAGGCTATAAAACAGTTTATCAATTGGAAGTATCCGAGTTACCAGCAAGAATACGCTATGGGGGTAAGCTTTGCTTCCGGTTATTAAACGCGCAATTCGTTGATTTTTAATTATCACGATCAGTGACCGCGGGCCGAGGTTAAGAAGAATGGTAAAATTATATTCAAGCACCAATAGTTTAAATAATAGATTGAATGAATATCCATATTCCTCGCACCATCACCAATGTAATCAACCCCATTTTAATATATAGTCGATTCTCCGAAATATCAACCTCCAGAACTACTCCGTAACTCGCCACACGCCACCAAGTATACCTGGGCTGATAACGGATGTAAGTACATATTTTTTAATTATAGTACCTCATTAGCATTCGTTTCCTGATGCATCGAATATAAAAGCAATTGTACTGTATTTCCATTGTGAAATCATGTGAAATTATTGTAAAAGAATGGAGGAGGGCAGAGTGAAAAGCAAAAAAAAATTATGGGGTGGTGTTGGTTGTGAAACTATTTTTTCAACGTTTAAACCTGAGTGGATTGTGGACGTAGATTGTGCACTAGTAACAATGTTCCTAGTTCGTTTTGTGGCTCGTCATGTCAGTGACTTTAAATTGGCGGCTTAGCGGAAACAATACTCGGCTAACGCGGCATAGCCGTACAATTTTCAAAAATTTTTTTTGTCCAACATTTTATTTTTGTTAATCGCCACCGCTCCACGTTATGTAGCGTAGTTTCAGTATGAAAAATTTTCCCAAGTGTCTCTATTTTGAGGCAAAAAAAGCGAGACTTCCTGAGTCGAGATGGCAATCTATGTTTCCTATATCCAGCATTGCAAAGTTTTTTTCTACCTTGTAGTTAACCGTGACAATTTCCCGGCGTTCAGTCATCATGACGTACCAGCTGTACCAAGTTATCACGACGTGCAGATGAAATAGTTTGATGTCAGTGGCTCACTCCACCTAACTCCAACAATGGAGTGAGGGTGTGTGTATATAAGCATTGTTCAAAGTGTATGTTGTAAGCCTATACTAGTACGGTCAGATTGTTTAATAAAAAACTTTGTTAAAAATAGACTCATGAATCTATGATTTTTATGACCGGCTGGAATCTTGGACCCCTGAACACGAACGGCAATTTAGAATATTATGTTAATTAGATAAAATTAGGATAAGATAATTATGATCCATTTATTTGGATTTATTGCAAATTTTATTGCACAAAAACTTTAAATATGAGTGAAACCATATGAAACGAAAAGTTGATAAACGTGTTAATTTAAAAGTTTATCCCCCATTTCGGTACATTCGTACGAATGAATCTCTGCGGATGATAAGTTTATTCGAGATTATTTCGCATTTGTAAAAAATTTTGTGGAACCAGTGAATGATCCAATGGGCCACCGTTTAGTTACTACCCTACAATAAAGGTACTTCAATGACATTCTGTATCGCGGCAGCCTCCAAGCGTAGATCAATGGGTTGATGGCAAAGTTCAGCAATTCGATTGGGAAATAGTATTCCATAAATACAAGCAACCTGTTCGAAGGTGGACACTCACAAAAAAGTATAAAACCGACATAGATTTGACAAGCAAGCAGGTACGGAAGAACCGTTAAAGCAAGAATCACAACGAGGATTATTACGACGATTGTCAGTTTTTTTTCTTGTTTATGCCGCAATAAATTTCTTTTCTTGATCAATGGACTGTTGTCGTTAGCGATCGTTGGATTTTTCTTGCCGTTTTCTGAAGTTTGACTTTGTTTTTCATTGTTTTTTACTTCGACCAAGCTTTGAACAATGCACGGAGGTTCAATTGATTCCCCGGCTTCTTGACTTTTTCTGTACGTTTTGTATGAATGTGCCATGTTTCCATTTGCAATCGCACTTTTCTTAAGGGACTTGCTATTATCAACAAACGCTTTTGATTTCCGCACCGTAGATAGAATGGACACATGCAAAGCAGCGATGATCAGAACAGAGATGCCGAATTCAGTAAGAATGGAGAATTGTACGTACAATATTTTCGGATAAGGTAGAAGAATAAGACCACCTAGGATTAATGAGATGACCCAAATTATGAGAATGACACAGCACACTCTCTTTTTGGTGATCCACGTGCGACTGTTGAGCGGATAACTGATGACAAGAAAACGTTCGATAGACATAGCCAACAGAGTAAGGAAGCTACTCTGAGTGGTAATCCAAAATGCCGAGAGCACGTATACCGTATGGTTAACTGGAAACCGATAGAAAAGTGCATTAATTCCATAAGCACATGCATTCGCTCCTGTTAGCATGTCAACAACTGCGAGGTTCAGGATGAAGTAGGTGGAACTACCTTTGAAAAATCGTAGCGGATCTTTGACAAGGACAAGTAAGAGATTCCCATTTGTAATAATCGACACTATCCCAACGCTGAAAACTAAAATATCTTTGATGTTCGACATTGGAGAAACTTGTGGAAGAACTTCCCCAGTCAACGGATTATTGGTTGCAGGACAGTCAACTGACACAGGTAGAATGATCCCTTCTCTTCGGAGTTTATTCACCTGCGGAGATTAAAATAAGCACGGAAGAGTGACATTATGCACTATCATCAACTATGACAATTAACGCGTATTGTATACACGAAATCAGTCAGCTATTCACGTTGAAAATACTTCTACAGACAGTGTGTAGCTATAGCAACATTGGTTTATTCGAATATCACAATAATCAGGCGATTGTTAGAACAGCAATTAGTCCATTATTATTCTATCGAAAACTTTCGAAATCAACACGTATAAAAGTATAAACGATTGTAATCAAGCAAGGTTTACGTTTCGAAGGAGGGCAGACACCAATTGTTATTTATTATTTGGGTTATTCCCATTTTGTACAATTAGTAGTCATACATGCAATACAGAAACCTGATTGATAGAAATTCAGACAGCTCATAAGGTCACGTCAAAACCACGGTATATCAAGATTCAAAAAATACATTGATTCCAAGATATTGTTTTCCAGGTTTCAACCCCAATGTTTCAAATGACTGCAATTTCTCTGTATACTGCACCTGTTCACACTTCTTATACATTCCATCCGTTTATAGAAATTCTTGAATTCGTTTTATTTTGATTTAAAATTCGGTTTTCTTCCGGAATTCTCAAATTTTCTTTGTTCTTCTCTAACCTGTGCCCCTAGTGCTTCCGTGGTTTCTTTGTTTTTGCTATCGTCTTTCCTGGCGCTAATATGCTAGAAGCAGACGAGGGATTTTAGCTAAGTCAAACGACACGTGTGTCATTTAGCTCTACATCCATTTATCTCACATGTGCGGTGGCTTGTTTGTGTCGTTGATCCGAATTTCGAGATATCAAACCACTTATTTTTTTTTCCGAAATAATTTTTTCCACCGTGTCACTTTGCTCATCGTTTGCGGCTGTCTGAGCATTTTGACCATAATATCAGCAATAGTACACATGCGGTCTCAAGCGACAGAATGTCTGAATTTTCCTGGAAGAAAAGTTGATTGATCTCTGGCCAGATTATCCCTTTTGTACGGCGTTATGGTCACCGGCAAGTAGTATAGGGAGTGGGGGTTCTGGTGCAGGTGGAGCAAGCCGCGCCACATGTGACGTTATTATTATTCAAGTGAAGAATTGACTTCAATTCAAATTCATATTTTTATCTTGGCACAAATCCTATAATCCTATATATAATATTGATAACATCACATATTAAATCTATTACCATTAGTTATTCGTAAAATTTTGAGGAGTCAATTCATATTTTGTTGCGATGCATTCTAGTATTCAATTTGAAGCGATGTTTCGAAGTAATTGTACAATTCATTATAACAATGTGCTAAAAGAGTGATATATAGTTTATACAATCAGCGCGAAGCACTGCCAAAGCTAAAAATTCGTGCCTAAGGTGTTAACGACTTTTTGTAACCTTGGATACATTATCCGGTACAATATCTGCTTTAGTGGTTATAAGGCTATAACGCAACAAAACTTGACACAAAATGTGGTTATGATGAAACTTTATTATTCTTCATCGCTATTTTAGCTATAACTATATTGTTTTAAAAGTCGTTTGTTCTGGGTCAAACTCATTTTCGTCAATCAGAGAATTTTTGATCGTTTGCATGATCTTATGCAGCGGGTCTTTCCTCAATTCATGCAACCATACAAGACGTTCCGTGTAAACCTTCATCAACTCCTGTTGCAGCTGAGGAAGAAAGTTAGAGTAAGCGTTTTCGTCGGCTGATTTTTCATCCATCCCATCGAGTATTATACCAGTCTTTATTTCTTCGTAAGCCGCTCTATACTTCTCCATTACTTCATCAACCATTGGCCACCAAGGATCCCTGTTCACCTCTTCGGACTCACTATCTCATCTTTCAATATCTGTCGCTTCACTCGTACGAACAACATGGTTTCAGAAAACTTTCCAAGTGATGACGAAGAAAAGAACGGATAGTGAAAAATTCCAGGAGAATTCAGTAACATATTCGTTTTCAGCCATTCTGTCGAAAGAGCGCATGCGTAGTATTGTTTGTATCATGAGCAAAATGCTAAGACCAGCGCACACGATGAGCAAACTGACACGAGTGGAAAAAGTATCAAACTGGTTTAAGATATCTCAAAATTCGGCTTAACAACACAAAAAAGTACCGCACACATAGATCAGCTAAAATCTCACGTGTGTGCCTACATTACGCATACGACGCTAGGCTAGCGTGAACAGGACTTTACTTGCCGATTAACAAGAAATTATTGAAATTTAACAAATATGGATACACGAACCTGTTCAAGAAGACAAGAGCTCTTGTAACGATAATATTTCAATATTTTATTGTTAATGACCGCAGAAACTAGCATGTAATATCTCTGCATAATACGTGTACCTGTATCCTATCAATCCTATTTTGTCCTATCAATAATTCAAGGCACAAGGAACTGGATTACAATTAGGATTATTGCAATGAGGTGACTACAAGCCTATATTTACTGAGCCGAAGGCGTAAAAATTTACAAGTAGTAGTATTGTGAAAATCCATGTCAAAGTTATTGTTATTAGGGCAAGCGTATATAACGTATTATAATTTACGAATAACATCTTATGGTTTACGCGAGTTAAGGACCGGTTGTGTTTCAGCATTAAGAATTATGCTGTTTTACCTTCTCACAATGTTTTGGGACATGTTATGT
>FXAL01001697.1:0-11786 GCA_900177555.1 Renilla reniformis
TATGTGTATAATATTAATTATGCATGTATGCAGTATATATATATATATCTATATTTTTATAATTTACAATGTACACATTACAGTGATAAATAATAATCCACAAAATCTTCTTCTGTAGACACGAACTCGGTTAGTTTGTACATACGTTCAATCTTTTCTTCCATTTCAACCAGTTTCTTCTCAACGTTGAACATTTCATTCGTATCTTTCGCAAAGCGAACATGTCTTGATTTATTGTTGTTTTTCCCGCCATAAAGTTTACGAACTCCAAGAACTTCGTAAATTCCATCCTTCAGGTAGTCAACGAACTCAAATTGGTTGCGTTTCATGTTGATCTGTTCACGCGCACGGTTAAAACCATCGTTCAAAATGATAATGAACACATTCAACAAAAGAAACTTCATAGTGCAGATATAACAGAATAAGATGATGCGCTCGAGGACTGGGTACTGATGACGTTGAACTAATTCATTAGACTTTCCGAGGAAAACGCGCATCAGTGTTTCCATAGAAACGATGACAGTATAGAAGTTCGGGTTGATGGTGTGAAGGAGAAGATAGTAGAGAAAGGCAAAAGCTAATAAAACAATAGCGAAGACAAGAGAATAGTTTGCTAAATCCCAAGCTGTGTTGGATAAAGTCAGTGGCAAAAGAAATAATCGTCTGTTAAACTGAAATAAACGAAGAAACTTCAAGGAAACAAGAAACACTAACCAAGCTAACGTATACTCCAACGTCATTTGCCAAGCACTGCTGTACCAAAAGCTCACGGATTCACCGGGATTTTCACGAAATTCGAGAAGAGTGTCTTCGCGAACTTTGCGTGACACGAAATAAAGCGTGACGGCGGTCCACGAAGTAAACACGATGCCTAATTCATAGATATTCCAGACTCTTTTGAAAAAAAGACATCTTTCACGGAACAAAAGCTTGCAGGAATGATAGGTGAAGTAAAGAAGGAAGGCAAGAAAAGCTGATTGGCAAAGCAGGATAAAGATTTGTAGATTACCAACGTAATTGAACAAGCGGATTGATAGGAACTCCACCCTCGGGTTAAATAGCCCGGAAGAAGAAACCTCGAATAGTAGGGTGATGATGGAAAAGAGGTTGACATCGGGGTTATATAGGGTTAATTCAACGAAAACAGCACGAGTATTCTTATTTATCCATCGCTGTACCTTGAGCTCCTCAGTTGTGTTCAATGCCTTCTGGTAATACGGAGGAACATCTATGATATAACCTCCCCCGGAATACGTCTCCAAATCACCGACATACGGGAATGATTTAAGTACACTTGAAGATGTGAAGCACCAGTTGTCAGGGGGGTTGCAACTTGTGTTTGTCAATAGGAGTGGCTCCCATTTGGCGAGATAGCGTGACGTATCTTCGTTTTCCCAATCATAATTCCCGGTGCATTCGGGTACAGTATTTCTCATCACGGAAACAACGTTACAAATACCTGAAGAACAATTCATCTATTTTGGTATCATTTTCAAAATAAACTCCTCGTTAAGATAAATTCTTACTTTGTTTCAATCGTTTTTGCCGCCATCTCGCGGCACCAAAAACATAACCAGCAAAGTTAGCGGAATACGGTGACCATTGTCCAGTGTAATTATACCAATCAGTGTTGGTTAATCCAGGAATGAATACGCTTTGTGACCATAACCAGAAATGACGTATATTGGTTGCCTTGAAACAAGTTAAACGTGATTATTATTACTAGAGATAGTAAGTTGCTCTTCTGATAAATAAGTCTTACATCGTAAAATGTACGCATTTGTCCATTGTTATCTTCAAATGCATTCTTTGTGAAGGTATTTTCTTGAACTTGTGTTAAATAATACGCATCTAAATCTCTTTGTCCGTACGCAATGATCAACACAAGCACAGTAAAGATCAAATATGAGCAAAGAGTTTTCAAAATGTTGAACATAAACTTCGTTTTCTCTTGCTTTTCCCGCGCTGTTTTCAAAAATTGTTTGGCCGTGTAGATTTCAGGGTCTGGTACTTGTAATTTCCCGACCTCGCTGGTTCCCATTGCTTTGCTCGGTATAGCTTCTTGTGACGTGTAATGACGTGTTTTAACTGGCTTCTTGAAGACATATGCAAGTATGATAGCTACTGCAAACACTTTCAAAGGTTGTGCGACAAAAATGTCGTTGATGAGTGACACGCCAAGTGAAATAAACCAATGCTGCGTCGTTTTCTCGCCAAATTGTACGCAATAAATAAAGGTGACGCCCACAGACACCAAACACGTCATGATCAACAGTAACCAGGCAACGTAGACAACGAAATACGGCAACCTACGGTCAGCGGTTGGGTTATACGGTAGATCACCCGATGTTAATAGTGGCGTTTCTAATTCCACAGAAAAATTATTCTTCCGAGATTTTAAAGATGACGTCAGACGAAATGATGTCATAGATGATTGCGTCATCAGACTATCTGAATCGCTAATCTTTACGTCAAACGATGGTTCCTCTACTTCGGTTAATGACGTCACTACTTTGTCGGAAGCTAGCTTTTCTGACGTCATATTCCCGGAATCTTGTTTAATTGACATTATTTCAGACAGCACAGTGAAATTTTGTGTTTTTTCTTTCGGAATATATGATGCATTCTCATTGGGTGATTTCTTTACTGACGTCACAGCCAATGATCTTAGCGAAGCGAATGACGCCATCACCAATGACGTCAGTGTTGCGTTGGACTCTCGCTGTTTTTTTCCTGAACTGCATTTGTTTGTGCGATAGTTACGAAACAGTTGAACAATGATGAGATTAACTGGAAATATAATAAGGCTGCTACAAATTCCAATAAATACTTCTCTCCAAGAAAATGATATAATCCCCAGATCAATTTGGTCGTGTCCAGTCTCTTCTACATTGTACCACATTGCATTCGCCATCATTGACGTCAGCAATACCGACAGGCAACAGGAGACGCGTTGAACGCGCGTGAAAGAACTGAAAGAAGGTCGGAAGATAACGGAAAACCAGAGATGGGCGTCGGTAAGCTCTGTGGTTGCTCTGCTAACAAAAAGATGACGAAATTGCTTGAGTTCTTCCGCTTCAGCAACTGGTAAGACGCGTTGAATTTGACCGTCGCCTTCGTCAACTGCCAGCCAGCGGTAACACAAGAAACACCAAGTCTCGTCAGTTTGGGTATCCGTGACAACAACCTGATTCAGAAACCACGCGGGGGCATTGCCCGTATTATCATGCCATATATGGACATAATCTATATTTCCGAGACGATGATTGGTGGTTATGACGAAAGGTTGAACACTGCCGCGTTTCAAAAGGATCTGGGTCGAATCTTTCAATAAACATTTGCGACTACGATCCTTGTCTCCAAGCAACATAACTCCAACACTAGCACTTGTCCCCGCGTTCCTGCTCAAACCTGTATAAACCAGTATTTCGTATTTATAAGAGTCTGTTGATTGGTTAGTTGGACACCACATGACACAATCCTAAATGAATAGTTAGTTATGTGTTAAGCTCTGAGGAAAGATAGTTTTAAAGCAAACATCTTACCTTGCTGTTGTCAACGTTATCTTTTCTTATCGCCCAGACAACGGCGAGGAAATAAAGCAAGAAAATCACAGATAAAACAATGAGAATTGTTTTATAATTCTCCGGATTAGTAATACGTTGTTCCACCAGGTTTAAACTGATAGTATTTGGTGGTACAACAAGTCGACCAGCAAACCATGTAAGATGATCACAAGTACAATGAGTTCTTAAATGAGTACTCAAATCACCAACCTGGAAATCATAAATAATTAATATCGAAGCTGCAATGACGCGAGAACACGTGGTTACCTGGCAACCATATGTATCCCACAGCTCTGTGACGTCATTCCAGAAGTAACAACCAATTTGACGAAATGCTATGAGGTAATCCAAATGATGGGGAACCTCGGGAGTACCGATGACCAGCGACTCGTATTGTACACTAATCGAATACTTTTCATCCTTTTCTAATTGGTGGAGAGTAACAGATAATGGAAATGTTGACTCCGTAGAGATGATGACGTCACTGCGCACAACACGTGTTCTGTTGACATCTTGAACACGCAATCTCAAGCGGCCTTTCGCAGTAGCCTTTACTTCATGTACTGTTACTAAGAATGAGCAGTGATCTTCAGAAATTGTGACGTCATAGTATATGGGTTCCGCGTATGCTTCAATGGTGTTGGTGAAGTTTAAGAACATCTGTGGTGGATCAGGGGTATATAGGAACATTGTGACTGGTTCTGATAAGTTCTTCATTAATATCTCAGTACCATGATCATCCTGTATTACCAGAGATGCCACTGAAGTGGTTGGACTAATGCTCCAGGGGGGTGTCCACATGTATGGATTGTTAGTTATTGACACAAACTACAAACAATATTAACAATTATTATTAGTACTATGACATCAGAAGATAAATGACGTCATTTACCTTAGTACCAATAGAATCATTAGAAATTTTCTCTGAACATTCTGGAACAACAAACTCCGTAGAATGACCGTTGACTGTTAGCCGTTGCCACGACAACTCATCTGTGGCGTGTTTCTGCAGAGCAATTTGCACCAAAGGCGAGCCAAGCATCAACGCTGGTTCTCCAACCTCCATTGTCGCCAGTAACGAATCACTGATGAAATCAATGGTTGCCAGGGAGACCTGGTTGATCTCACGAATCTGAAGATGATGTAATGACGTATTTATAGATGCAATGAATGCTTGCGGAAAGAAGTGTATTACTAACGTGACTGAGGTTATAATTAAGTGTTGATAACGACGATGCACTCATAATAGATGATATTCCTTCAAATAATTGATCAGCGCCATCTTTCAAATCTTCGCCGTCAAGCTGATTAGCTATTTTCAAAAACAACACAGACGCATCCAGCTAAAGACAAGGAAAACAGAGAAAAGACTCAAATTGAAACAACTTAACCAATGATTTGATTGTTTTAATTGTTACCTGCGCTTTTACGCTCAATTCTTGCGGAGTTTTAGTGAGAGTTAACATCGTATTTAATGTTTGTTTTGTGGAATAGACATCAGAACAACATGATTTCTGTACATTGGTCAACAAAGCTTCACGAATCTGAAAGAAAGATCATGAAACAAGTATGAAAAACAAGAATGAAGAGAAAGGAAAACAAAGAGAAAGGAAGTGAGGAAAAGAAAAACAAAATACGAGAATATGCAATGAAAAGAAAAGTTCTAATTGCACCAAAGAATCAATGAGTGTACGAACCAGTGTACTTGTATTCGTGTCACCATGGATATCATTGAGTACACTGCTGACAGTTTTAATTAACTGCATCGCAGCTTGTCCGTCACTTCCGTTGATTGAGTTATCAACTTGTTCTGCAACATCGCGAGAAAAATCAAACATTTCGTTGAACTCGTCTTTACTTAATGGCAAATTCTAAATATTATAAAAGAGATAATTAATCTCAAATAAACATTTTCCAGCAATATTTGTGAAATTAATGAAATCACCTGGAACTTCACATGGTATATACTCCTAGCACCCACGTGATCTTTCACAATGATTTTAATACGTACAGTATGGTTGAGTGACACATCACCTGATTCCAAATAAGACAACGGTGTTTTCCGATTATTTCCGTGATAGAACGAAGTATAGGTTTCACCGTCGCATGAATACAACATCTCATAAACCAGCGGTTGATGTACATCATGCCATGCGTGACACGTGACTATAATTGGAACTTTCAAAACCAATGCTTGCGCAGGAGTTACGTCACAATAGCCTCCGCTAGGCGCATGTGCAGTTCGGAGCATGTAAACTGCATGTCCTCGCTTGTGGTTGCCGCTCATCACAATTACTGTAATTTTGTATTGAGTATTGGATAGTAACGTCTCAGGCGGGATAATGAGCCTTGCTTTGTTAACAATCACGTGCCTAATATCAGGTGGTGTGGGTTGGGCGTCAATTGACCATTGCCAAGAGTAATCCTCTTTACTTTCATCACAGTTTGAACAAATGGCTTCAAACTCCGTTGTTGATAGATGATCTGCACGTAGTAATCTTTCCTGTGAAGATCTGTAAAGAAGAAGACATGTGAACTGGATGAAAGATGAGAAGGGAACTATACGAAAGAAAAATGAGAGAAGAAGTAAAAGATGCAGAAGAAGAAGAAAAGCAAAAAAGAAGGCGAAAAGGAAATGAAATGAAAGCAGAGAGATGAGATATTACCTCATACAGATGAGAAGGGCAGTATTTTCAAAACCAATGTGAACACGATGAACAGAAGTTCCTTTGATTTCACCATCGGACACCTCGACTAAGAAATTGTAAACTTTTCCTGCAGTGAAAACATTGACTGGAAGTGTTACCACAGCCCTGTTTCTTGCAATGAAGTCAGGAAAACACGAAATATCTCTCTGTTCGTCACAAAACCATTCAAAACTATAGTTTTTAGAGTTTTGACCAACAACAGTAGCGTTCAATATCACCTCACTGCTCACTGGTACTGTCTGTTCCAGTCCACAATACGTCATCACGGGCAAACTACGTAATACTCGCGCGAAATATCCAGTGCTGATGACGTCTTCGTATGGTGGTGCCATGGTAACCACTACTCGATATTTGCCGATTTCGAGATTTCCTGCAGGAAATTTGACAGCGGAAGCATCTGGGATAGTTGTTGTGATATTTAAATCAACTTTCTTGTAATTTCCGTACATTCTCTTCACGTACCACACATATTGGTATTGGGCGATGGTAGAACATTTGACCACGAGTTCGACTGCAAAAAAGACCATTGCTTCATCTGTGTAATTATTACTGGAATTAATATCATCAGAGGCGCCAAGTATTTTCAAAGATTTCACCAAACAATTATCTTGTTTTCCGAAAACTGTGAAAGTTTTGGTTAAATTAGGGCCAACTTTATTTGAAACACACACGGTGATATTATATAGTTGACGAGTGTTGTTGTAAGTGTGAATCAAAGTGATATTTCCTGGCGAGAATGAAGCCGAATATTGACGTGTGCCGTCACCAAAATCAACCAACAAATTCACATCTGTTCCTGTTTCTATAGCAACAGTCACATACGCATGCTCAGTAGAAGTATTAACGGATGCTTGGAAACCCGTGATTGGACATTGAACTATAATTTCATGATTGAAACATTGTTCTAATGTTCCATTAGAAGCATTTAATGAAAGCATGAATACACCAGGTTCATCAAAACTCAATGAAACACTCGATGTTGTATAATTTAACGCTACATTGTTTGCTGACCAAAGATACGCAATGTTCATCAAACTAAAACCAACTGCGGTAAATTTTCCTTCTTCAAACACTTTTAAAATCGTTGGTCCATGTATTTTTTGCGTCAACTTGGCGTTAACTGTTACGTGGAAACTACAATGTGCTTTTGAAACAGAGTTTGATGCGTTAAGGCCGACACTCGTATTCCCCGTGACATTGAACTTTTGAATGATGGTTGTTCCATTAGATATATACCGTGATGCAATAAACCATGATAACGTGACGTCACTACCATAAGTGTAATTAGCAATGAATGTACAAAGAGAGCCGACAGTCACCTCAGACTGGCACGCGGTGATGATGTTCAAACCTTGTACTTTGTCTAATATAGTAATATACGTGTGTCTACTCAATATATTGTAATCGACAGCTTGTGCATACAGTGTTCGACGCATATTCGTGAAACCAACCCTGTTAAAAGTGTGATTGACAGAAATTCCTTCTGATAAATTACGTGAAATAACTCTTGCATAATCTTTCAACAGAAATGAAGGCGCGTTCAGAAATGTTGTCAGATTTTTTGAGAGAGACACGTTGTAACTTTCATAAAACGACAATGCATCTGGGAAACCTGAAATGAGCACAAAACAGTTTTGGGACACCTGTGCTACACAAGGGCGTGGTCAAAATCTAGCTTCGTGCACATAAATTATGATAATACGATCCTACCTTTCCAATCGAATCTTATGATCAGCGGTATTGGTGTTAAACTTGGTGCGATACTTGGTCGTATAATAGTCAGCGGATTACTCAACACTTTGAATGACATCAGCAAAGTTTCATTGGAAACGTAATTGAAAGATGTAACCTTGGTAACCTCGTAACTTCCGGGGGGAGTGGCCTTGTTAAACCAATGACCTATGATAGGTCCATGACGTAGGATACCGTCAACGTACCATTTGTATTGTACATGGTCCCCAAACCCTTGAGCGGTCAAACAACCGGAAGTATATTGATAAACAAATGTTCCCCAACAAAGTGACGCGTTGAATCCAGAGATATTGCGACGAACTGAGATCGTAGCAAGGTCGGAAAGGTCCGATATCCGGTTGGAGCATGTTACCTGGTATCTATAATTGGCAAATTCTGTGAAGTTATAATTATGCCGGAGATGTAACCCCCCATCACGTGACTTATCATCATAGATTACGTCACCGCTTGTAATTAACTCGGTGTAGTTATGATGTAGTCTTTGAAATCGCCAAGCGCAACTCGCGTTCGTCCCATAATCCAGTATGAACCCGATTGCCTGAGTTACATTAATCGGGATAGCGTGCCTGAACACATAGCGCACGCTCTCAACAGGTTGCATGAAAATATACGATTGCGTCAAATTTAAAACACATTTCTCATTTTCTCCGAAAGCAAGCAACAGGGACGAAGGTCCGGTGGTATTTACTTCGATATCCATTGAAAACATGTAGGGCTTTAAACCGTAGAACGTTAAGCGTTCAAATATACCGCTGACGTCATCACCAAGACAAACTTTGGGTTGAGGAGGACTGGGTGTGACTTCAGGTGTGATCTTGGTTGTCATGGGGATGTCTTTCTTCTCAGTTGACCTGGTCCCAAGTGTTCTAAATGGCTTGGTTGTGACGTCATCTGAATCATCGTCAACAGTGATGGGAGTCTGTGTCTTTTGTTTGTTTGAATTATAAGATGATCGACCACGTGATTTCCATCTGGTCGTTGGCGTGGTAGTCGTCATCACTATGGCAACTGTCGATGGATTGGTATTCTGTGTCCCGCTCACGTAGTTTTCTGATGGGTCAACATCAACACCGATGACGTCACCTCTCTCAACCATGAACGAATCAGTGTCATTTAGCATCACGTGATTATAACCTGTGTGAACGTTCACAGCGATGTTATGTACAGTGGTAGCTACAGTTGAAGAATTGATGTAATAAGAACTGGCTACCCAACGTGACGAAGTGATGAAACAAACTGTTGAATTATCAGTTCTATTTTGTAATGGCAGGCAACTTTCACCATTGTTGGCGCTATATGTTTCAGCAGTTTGATTTTCTACACGCAATATCTAGGAGAAAAATAGAGAACAACTATTATCTTGATATCAATGCGACAGCTGATGATATAATTATTATTCTCCCACCTGTAATTTCAATGTTGTTTTTCTGAAAGAAAATAATTCCAGGGCTCTCAAGTAAAATCTTTCACGGAAAACAATAGATTTTATAACATGAACTATGTTTCTGTTTGATCCACAATTAACTTCAACCAAGGAGTCGTTTTTCGCGTCATATATTTCCACTGAAGTTTCTAAAACGAATCATTAAAACATTGGACTTTTCTTCTATTCACTCATTTTCCTTCTTTCGTCTGTTTCATTTACTCCTCCTTGCTCGTTTTCCTTGCCTCCTTTCATCTAATTTTCCTACTACTCCCTTCTGTTTCCTTCCTTACTACTCGCTTCTTAATCCCTTCACCTTCCTGACTGGATTTCTAATTTTCTTTTCTGTGAACAGAAAACGGCGTAGTTTGACGGTGCTTACCAGGCAATTCATAACTGCTCGTCATTTTCTCGCCAATTCCAACATGAACATTGACCCCCGATGCTTGTAATACTTGCAAATCACATTGGAAACCTTTCGTCGACAAATACTGTTTTCCAGGGCAATTTAAGTTTCGCAAAACTGGTGTGACGGTGATAGCTATTCTTCTTGAACCTTTGATCATCTCAGATGTGTTACTTTGTGAGCAAACGACGCTGGTACGGAACGTACCAAGCGATAGATACATGTGATCAAAGAAACTCAGTTTTGATGCTATATTCTCTGTCGTGATCCCATCACCAGATTCATATGAACAATTCTCCAGACTTTTATCCGTGTTTATAGATACCCTTACTCTTGTAAAAAGCGGAATAGTAATTGTTTCGTATAAACTGGTATTATATACTTCTATTGTGGTTGAATTCCACTGTAGGCATTGGTCTCCAGAACAATTCACCATCCTAAGATTGGTATCATTGTCATGGATTATACCACATTGGAAAAGAGTGTTCGTTTTGAAAAGGAACGGTTGTTGTTGATCAGCGCATTTTTCCACAGCTTCTTTCAATGTTGTTAAATTACTGGAAATATTATGTGTTATTGTGAGAGAACTTGGTTGAAAATAACCCAAAAACTGCGAGTCTGGAAATATAAGATAATAAGAAAAGATGATGTGCTGCGTAGGCAGTGTGATCATGTTATAAAATAGAAGTAATGCAATGGTGGTGAACTGCCACGTGTAGGTGGATATCTTTGCTTGACGTTTCGGGCTCTGGCTCACCACCAGAAACAAACAAACGTCAAGCAAAAATATCTACCAACACGTGTAAGTTCACCAACATTATTGTATTGTAGTTCTAAGATAAAGATATGTGACATTTTTGACAATCTTGTCTTCTGTACAAATATTAACCTGCATAGTTGTTTTAAATGATTACCTTGGTATGGTAAGATAATGTTGAATAGCGAGGAAACAGCAAAGCAAGGAAGCAAACACTAATAAAAAGGAAATAGAACAATGATAAACAACTGCAGTACGTTATTGTTGTAGTGTGTTGCAAATGCGTTCAGTTAAAGCGATTTGATCCGCGCCCTTTGAGTATTGCTAGAAGGGGAATATGGTTATTATATATATAGTATATTTTTAAAACTCTTCTCTCCTAACAATGACAGCCAGTATTTAGCTAGAGATACGTTATATTAAAACCTTAACATCGTTATAGACTATCTGTTTCTGAGGCTTATATACACCTGTCTGTATGTTGGAATGTAGGGTGGTTTTTGTATTATTACAACACCCTTATCTTGGACGGTTTGACAAGCATGGTTGCTAGAAATATCTTACCAAAAACACGCAACTAAAACCAAGAAACAAAACCTGCATTTTGTTCTTTAAGTTAAACACGCGCGAATCTAGAAAAACAAAAAAAAACTGTATTGTAAATCAGAATGATGAATTCATTCGAGAACATCGTTCTAGAGATATTCTTGTGTTTCTAATTTGAAACAATAATGTCAGTGCTGCAACAGCTATATTACCTTTTCACATATACATCTTATATTTATAACATCGTGCTGTTCATTGCTGTCATTTATTTATCTACAGGACGATCCCGCGAAGTGAAACTAAGTATGAGTTTTTTCTAATTTCCCACGAAAAAAGTTTGCAATGTTTTCAAGCGAGTAGGTCCTCTTGTTTGGGAATCGAAAGAGCTTGAAGGTTCTTAAAAAGAACTCGGTAGTTACATATCTTGTTTATCAAATGTCACACGCGCAGCGAATGATAACAATTATTTTAATTAGGAACAATTGTTATCTAGTCGTTAATTGGTTCATAAATTAGCTGGCAAGTTCTTTAGAACACCGCTTATAAATATTATTTTATTATGGTTCTATTAGGTGCAAATTAGAATAACTGTGAATTACAGATCAGTAAAATGACTTAAGTTATTGTT
>FXAL01001751.1:0-15462 GCA_900177555.1 Renilla reniformis
GATGTAAGTGGTGCGAGGAAAAGACTGAAGCATGGTAGAGGAGTTTATCAAGAAATGTTAGAAAGGCCCAGCGATCCTATTATTTTGGGAAACATTGAAACTGGTAAACCCTTTCTCATTTTTCAATGTCATTTATCTCTTTTATGTGAGAGTAACAGACCTGAAAGAATATTGATAATATATTATATATCTGATAAATCTATATCATACTCCTTATCTTACAACTCGGTCGGTTACATTATGAGCCTGAGGAAAACCATAGTACAACTATTGCTATTTCAGTTTCTACTTTTATTAAGTCTGTTTTTACTCGGGCGGACAATGGACTTCCCGACTCTCAAATTCGACTGTGTTATCATATTTGCAAATTCAGTCAAAAATCGCCATCAATTGTCAATATACGCGCAGTCGTAATACGTGTAGGTTATTGAACAATAACCGGGTTTGATGAAGGTCGTCGCTGACAGTTCGCAGCTTAGACCCATGAGATAACTCATGAGCCATTTAAGTGACTTTGTAAAACTCCGGATGTCATATATTGGAAGCCTATGTTCACGCAGTTATGCGTCTTCTTTGCTACATAATTTCAGATTTGCATCGTACATTTCCTGAGAACATTCATTTTACGAGTGACACCAGCGCCGAACGATCTGCTCTATTGAATGTTTTGAGGGCCTATGCTAACTACAACTCTGAAGTAGGATATTGCCAGGTAAAACTTCATTTGTCTTGAAGCCTTGAAGCGGTAATACTGGTCGTCACCTTGAAACATGAAAGACTGCTCCATTTCGAATTTGCACAGGCAATTGCTGAGAAAGTGACTCAACAATCATATTGATCGTAGCGATCCCAAGAATGCTTGCCATACAATTGTTACACAGGGAAAAATAATTTCTTAAATATAGCTACTTTGAAACAAGAACATCGGCTCGGGGAATGAGAGAGTGGATTGTTTTAAAAAAACTGATTATTAAGAAATTACTTCTTGAAGCGAGGAATGTCTGATCCTGGCTTCATTATAAAGTCAATATTAACCATAATCATGCTTGGTAAATGACGTTGCCTGAATAATCTTGAGTTACCAAGTTTTGAACTTTTATCACTTAAAATTGTCAGTGGGAATGTGCTTCAATATGTGATAATTTTAGGGATTCAACTACATTGTTGGATTGTTGTTGCTTGTTGTTAAAGACGAAGAAAAAGCATTCTGGTTGCTTGATGTCCTCGTCTCGAAAAAACTGCCCGGTATGGCATGGGACAAACGTCTTTTCATTTCGTTTTGCTTTTCGATGTTCATGGTCGTTTTTTGTTCAGATTATTACGGTAGAGAAATGCATGGATTACGGATCGAACAGTGTGTTCTTGGAGAGTTGTTGCGGTGTGTTCACATTAATTTTACACGACAGATTTCGCGCTGCCGTATTTAAATGGAATATGAAATCATACTTACACCCATTCCGAAATGAAAACCTATTTTCATGCACTTAACCATTTTTTTTCCGCGTTACAACCAGCGCGATTTTTGTTTAAATATCCATGCAGGTTTTTTGCCGTTAGTTTCCATTTGTTTGTTTTCGTTGATTGATCAGGCTATTACGAAGCCGTCACGATATTTTACCAATCCTATACGTTCATTTTTGAACTCTGAAATCCACAGCGATGAACTCCTACGAAGGCAACGCAAATTATTGTTTTTTTCGTTTCCCCTAATGAATATACTTTGAACGGCATCACTCCACAGGCCCATAAACACGCGAAGATGACGTATATATTTTGAATTGTCCAGAAATTACCTGAATAATCAATGAAAAAAGCGTGTAATTGATGTCGCTGATGGTCAGCAAATATTATAAATAAATCATTGCGTGGCTATATCCAGAGTCCTACATATCGAGTTTTTGAGTGTGCACACCATATATTTATTCTTTCGACGGTTTTGCAGCAAGAAATGTCCCGCCTTGGCTAAACTCATGGCAAGTGTTGAATATGATATCGCAATTCCGACAACAAAATGGTTCATTTGTCTTTATACCGACGTTTTACCCACAGAAGTAAGATTGTTCTAGTGAAGTAATTATTTGTGTGTGCGTGTATGTGTGGACATGCACATGCGTGTATTTATGTGTGTTGTGGTTTATATTTATTTGGATCACCAAACTGATATTCGGAATAGAGTTGGCTAGAATGCACTTTGGGGGACACAAGCGTGGCGCTGACCAGGTTACTAGAGATTGCGTGAATTCAAACGAATTAAATACGGTCCTAAAGTCAAATGAAACGAAAACAAATTAGGGTTTCGGTAGCGTTAGGATTCAATAACGAGTGGCATTACGAAATTCATGAGAAAACACTTTAACGAGCCCGTGATATTTGACAGCGGCGGGGTTTGTGTCCACTAAAGTGCATTTGCCCATAGGGAACATATGGTGAATATAGGATCGTTCTTAGGTTCAGAATCACGAAACTGATTGGGTGGTGCGACGGATGCGCGAAACTAGATTAGTTAGTTTTGTCTAGCATGAACCATCTAGAAAAATCATGAACCCTTTAATGTATTACCAGTCGCAGATTGCCGAATATTTTCCGAATCCCTGTTTGCATAACGTCTGTATATCGTTGGTGGAGGGATATTAGTGAATATGATATAGTAATGACGAATGCTAAATCAAAAGATGGTTAAACTAGGAAAAGTGGTCGGAACGAGAATCTCGTTCAAAATACGTGATCTGAAAGATGAAATCAATAAAAATTATACAAGTAGAAACCACAAATACACTTACGTACACTGATCCACTGCACAGTTTATAATTTAAATATGTGATATTGAATGCTATTTCTATGCTATAGACCGTTCTTCGGATATGGGACTGTATTTTCTATGAGGGGTCGAAGATTCTTTTGCGTGTGGCTTTGGCTTTGATATCATTGAACGAGGAAAAGTTGTTAGCCTGTACTGATTTTCCTTCATTGTGCGATGGTTTCAAGGTAAATTCTTAAGAAATTTCACTGGTTTATCCTGACGGTGTAGTTCAACAGAGTTGATTAAAAACAGTATTGGTTAACCAATGATTCCCGTTTTTGGTTTCGCAAAGTTGGCATGTTAGGTTCGATTTCCCATACTTGAACCCAAACATTAGATTAGTATGGAAACCCACGTTCCGTAGGTTTCAAAACTGAGAAAGAGTTTGATCTTGATCAAACATTTCATCCAACATAATCACCTATCCAACAATTGTTGCATGGTTTGGACGCCGTTGCGACGTATTGGATAAACACATTATCAAATTAACCAATCACATTTCTTCTCTTGCCCTGGTAGCGCGTTATTTCATTTTGCAATTCCCGCCAAATGTTGAATTGTCAGTTGGGCGCTATTCCAACATCCAACATTTTTGAGACTGTTGTACAACAATGTCGGATCGTTTGGTCTAAGCTTTAGGCTTAATGAATCGAGAATAAATATGAATATTGATGAGAAAAAACATAATTCTGAAAGATGTTCCTTTCCACTCATTCCGATCGTCGTATTTCAGTACTATTGTCTACCAACATTACGTTGACTCCCCTAGTCGTCACTGCCAATACACATTTGCACGATGGAATTTTTCTTTCACGAGTCAAGAACTTTTGCTATTTCAGCATTGTAAACTACCAACATGACAAGAACTTGTCATCCTGCTTCACATACGATTATATTGTGCAACTATCGTACAACAGTTTACATGTCCCACATGATATTACGTACAATTCATCAAAGTTGGTCAACAAGGTGTAAGGCAAGCTGAACGTCCCTCCATTACACAACGCGATCACTTTCGTAATCGTTCTATAGTGGTATAATTTGTTCTTTGTTCTTATTACAGACCATTACCAACAGTTCGAATACAATTGATTGTCATCGTTTTATGCAGGTAGATGATATTGATAATTTTCAAATTACTCGTATTAGTATATATTATATTTTTGCTGCTGTATTCGGCCTAATCATACCATATTCAAAAAATTTCAACAATATAAAATAGTTCAAATATAATTAATATAAGATAGAAAAAAATTTCAATCGAATCACCCTCATCATAGGGAACATCTTCAATGGTCCATTTGCAAGTCGAGAAAAACTATAATAAAAGTCCAGGCATTGCTAACAGATTTCTCGGGTTTTCATATTGAGCAGTACCACATTTTTTGTCAGTTTTTTATTTAGAAAATGGTTCCATATTAAATGGTTCCATATTAATATTTTCACTATTAAAGTTCGTTGTGTAGCAGGTTTTATAAGTGCAATTCATTTCACATCGCCCAAATTAACCGATAAATAATCACTGAAACCAGAATGCCAGTACGTACTAGTTTGATGACGGCGTTCTTTACGGGAAGTACTTTTATCCATTTTCTTGAGAATGTATCGAGGTCTTCCGAGGTTTCCTAAATGAGGTATAATAATATAAAGAATCTAGTGGCAAGAAGTTTGACAAATTCGAAATTTCATTTTAGGAGTGTTTCACGCGACCTGGATCATTACCTATAAGAAAGATAATGAAATTGCGACAAAAGAAACAAGAAGTCCTGACAAGAAGATAATCATCAAAGTTACTAATTCCGACAGCCTGTAAATTATTCCCTTCATATTCTATTTATTACGAACACCTTTTTTCCAGATGACAATCTTCGTTAAATCCACATTTCTTGATGAGTAATATTAATTGTACTTATTGTGTGTATATAGTAATTATCCCAATGGGCTGGACCCTGTGCATTTGGAAGTTATTAAGCATTTGTAAAATCGAAATGTTAAATGTCAAGAACTGTTATAAAAATATCGATTGGGTACAACTGAAGCTCATGAAAATCCATTGTTCATCAAATAATTGAACTCTATAAAATGACGTAATTTGAACTGCCGCATACAAAATGTTTTACTTTATTGCTAACAAGATAAAATAAAACATTGTGTGTATATGCACAAATTGTGCAATATATTATCCACGCAGCGAAGTTTCTCGTGAGAATGTATTTCTGCGGACGAAAATGTAAAACGCCAGGATCGGGGCTCTGATCAGAGTAACTTCTTGTCTTTTTTGCTCGGTGAGAAAATGGTGAAGGTTGGATATCTGGGCGCGCCGATTATTGTCTTTTCGTTGATAACTTTAAAAAAAAGGACGTTCAAATCAATAAGAGAGTGGACCTAGTAAGTTATAATGAACGATTTCTCCTTTTCTTGCGCGAATATTCTCCTGTTAAATTATCGAAACAAATGAATAACTTGTTCAACTTGACCTTAGCATACGTGCACTTGACTTGACGATGATTTGTGACTGGAGGCAAAAAAATAGTAGCACAGCCGAAATGTAGTGCCCCACAAACGAAAATCGCTTCTGTTTTCGGACAAACATGAAACTTGACAAAATATTGTGAACTACTTCATTAATCACCAGTATAATTTTTTTTTGCGTTCCATATTGTCCCCCATTAATTTTCTTGATCAATAACTTGGCTCGGGAAGGCTGGGAATGAGTAGAAAGACGTCATTTACTCTACTCAAAACACCTGTGACAGACAGAGTAATATATAGTCAAATTCTGTCGGGGGCGGATTCAACTATAACATATACTACGGCCAGATTTTCAAAAAGTTTAAAACCTAATTATTCGAGTCACATGAAAATGACGATATTATGTTTGCGAGCTACAGCGCTGCTCTCGATAAATACACAGAGTAGCCCTAATTAGATTACGACCTTGTTTGTGAAAAACACGTACGTGAAACATACACCGCCCAAAGTGGTCCAATCATTTCTGCATAATAGATTTTGATTTCAACATACCCAGGGCTTTTCTCCTTTCGGAAATGAAAAAAAAACATCTATGTGAGGCTACTAAAGAATACCGCACAGTTTCGTTTAGCTAAACAATAGCATAGGGCTGGGTTATAATATTTAACAGCTGTAATTATTATATTAGCATAATCGACTTTGAAAATTGGTGTCATCCCAACGGACTAACTTGTTTCACGTCGTAAAACTATTGGCCAACGCACATTGCGCGTCTATATATGAAAGATATGTTTCATTCCATATAACTTCATCTAACCTATAATGCTAAGATGCGAATGAGAAACTTTTAACTGCCATTGCTCAAACAGATATACTTATGTACAAACGCTTTAACACCTCTCGCCCCCAATCTATTCTCGTTAAAACACTTCACATCCGCGGTGCCGGAATAAGAAAAATCTCAGACCCTACAGAAGAACGGCGTCGCATTAGATAACTAGTGTAGCCAACTACAAAGCAAGAGTTTGAATGAAACGAAATGGTCGGCCTGTCTAAATGTATGAGAATGGATTTATCGTGTTAATACACACAATGAACCTTTCGCGACGTTATTTTCGTAACATAATTTCCATCTAGAGGTTTTCCGTCAACAACTTTACATTGCATAATTGATAATTCAGTATATTATATAGCTACGAATGCAATATTGATACTAACCTACAACAACTAAAATAACTCCATTACAATAATGTATAACAGTGCAACAATTCGAGGCGGGATTCATGAAGTAATAGCGTACGATAGTCGAAAAATCTCAAAACGCTATGGTTCCAAGCACATTGGAGATTAGCAGTTATAATATATTTTGTTGTAATTCATCATCCTACAGTGTAAAAGTTAAGTAAAAATTAATGGCGGTGTGAAGTCCTGCCATTAGCGCACGGTAGTTTTGAAGGCAGCTGTAAATAGACAGCTTGGAGAATTTTTTTGTTTTATTTGCGAATTAAATTTCTTCGCAAGTCATTAAGAAATAACTATTTTATAACAATGATCTATGAATGTATATTGGTGTTCTTTCTTGCCATGTTCATTGCCGCTACCACTGCTTTCATATCACAATTTTTGTTCTGCCACTCCATGGTTGTATGAAGATGGGTGTGGTTGCTCCATGGCAGATGCAATATTGCCCACAATAGCAGGACTCACTCGTGAATGACCAATTCGCTTGTCTGAGAATCTTTTCGTAGTCTTCATTTCAATTCTTGGTGCTATATGAACTCTGTATATTCGACGTAGAAAATGTTTGAAATTATCGCTTCGTAGATAATAAATCACAGGGTTCAACGCCGCGCTTATGTAGTTAGTCCACGCCGCGCGTAAACCCCAGCGTTGAAATTCTAGCATGTCGGCATCACGATCAAGGAGGAAAGAAATCAAGGTAATGGGTAAGTTTCCCAGTAAGTCAGTTAACATAATAATAACTATCGTACGAGAAGATTTGAAGTCTAATTCAGCATTCGCATCTTCTGGCCGATATACGGACATGTGCAGTTTTTTCGTTTCCATGCGCCTATCCCGAGATATTTTATACAGTATTATATTACAAACAAGGAAAACGACCAAACCTGAAAAGATTACGAAACGTGCCATTCTCTGTAGGTTCTTGTATTCGTCAAAAAAATCGAAAACACGAAGTCCAGCAGAGGCAACCCACAACAATACAACGGCGATAGTTGCTTTTGTTGTTGTCATTTTATGAATATACTGATACGACCAAAGTACAGAACAAAGCCGATTAACTGTCAAACTCAATAAACTTAGCACACTAGAAACTAAGAAAAAAGATCCAAAAGACCAATAGTAGTCATAAACATCGTGAGTGAAAAGTACAATATGTAGGGCTACTATAACCGTTGTCATTCCAAAATCTGCAATAGCTTGGCTTAAAAGGAAAATATTTGTGGCGCTGTGTCTGGTTCTTCTATTGCTCAAGATCCCAAGAATACTCACTCCGTTCGTTAATGCACCAAAAATCCCTATAATACTGAGAAAAAGTGTTGTCACAATGACCTCCTGATCGACAAACAGATCAGGGGTTGTAGTTTTTATGTTGTTTCCGCTATTACGAACCAAGTTTGTTGGAAACGTCAAATTACTAGCATTTGCCTCCATCAAGAAAATTTCTCTCCGTCGTGTTGTTTACAAATGTGGGATCCTTCTTGGATGTACTTCATTTTATAGGGACACTTTCAGAATGGTCCAATTGCGGGCACCTGTCCAATACACCTGTTCATTGAAATTGGCGAGTACACTCAATTTGAAACGCAACAATTTTGTCTAACACAAGGAAATGATTGTCCCAGATGGGCTTTAGTTTTGAGAGTTACTCTGTATCGACTGTTTGAAATTTTGACAGTCCTGGAATTAAACGTTCGTGCGCGCTTCCTTCAGAATGGTTCTCAAAATCCAGCACATGATAAGTTACCAGTATCTGATACAAGAAAACTACTATCTAAAAACTTGCTTTGATTGTTTCTTGTTGCTCTCTTTCTTACTATAATTTATTTGTTCGTCTTGATGTGCCAGTGAAAAATAATACCTAACGAATAAATTACGCAGACAGAACAAAGAAGATAGTTCAGGTGTGTCAGTTTTTAGGACACCAACACAAGTATAAGCTAAGTAAAGAACATTAAGATACCTAAGATAAGGTAAAACAAAAAAGGATAAACGAGATAAAAAAACATCTGCATGTTTCACGAAAACGTTTTCTTCCATTTCTTCATTTTCTTCCATTTACATGTTGTTGTGAGAGCAAAGACCTTTAGATTAGTGTTCCTTTGAAACGAAATGACGCGGAATATATATAAAAGTGCGCATGGAATAATTAAATAAAATATGACGTATCCAATTCCTTCAGAAACCATTATAGAATGAATTTTTCACTTTTTGAAAAAGTACCGGACGGGACATTATTTGGAGAGGCCTAATCCAGTAATTTATATACGAGTGTATCTTAATACTAACCTACAACAAAAATAATAATGTATAACATAATGATAATCCAACAACAGTGCGCCAACGGGGCGGGAATCACGGGGTAATGACGTATGATACGAGATATCTCAAAACACTATGCTTTAGCACATTGGCCAAGAATGGTAAGTTATAATATATTTTTTTAATTCATTATCCTACAGTGTAAAAGTAAAAATGGCGGTATAAAGTTCTGCCATTAGCGCACAATAATTTTGAAAAGAACGAAAGCCAGAAAAATTAAGGCAGTAACTAGACACAGCTTGGAGTATTTTTTCTGTTCCATTTGTTCACTCGTGGATGACTAAACCGCTTGTCTAAAAATCTTTTTGTACATTTCCACAACATAATATTGACATGATTTCAAAAAATTAAAATTATACTAACAACCAATTAACCACTAATCCAGTTTCCGCCCACGACACGACTATCACCTATGTTAAACTTCCGTTTATTGGACGCAACAGAAGATTCAAAATTTGACTAATCCTTTCTGTTTCGACCTCAATAATCAAAGTTGTATTTTCCTCATTTAAAATTAAAAATCTTTTTTAATACCAAAGATATCATACCCAAGAATTAATAGAATTTATGTTCCGCAGTTATTTATAAATTCGACTGTGCAGCTTGTAACAGCTGTTATATTGGTGAGACCAGACGGTGCATCACTACAATAATGAGAGGAAATACAATTTCCGACAAAAACTCCCACTACTAGAAACACCTAAAAAATCATCCGCTTGCAAAAATAATTACACTCCCTCCTGCTTTTCTATACTTGATAAAGCCAGCTCTTCCTTCTCTCTCAAAATCAAAGAAGCACTTGATCGCTAAACACAAACCTAACCTCAACAACCAAATACAACATTACTACATCTCCCACCTCTAATTTATCTTTTTCTTTTATATTGTTATTTTATTTCTTTTTCAATTTTGTTTTCTCCCTTTATGGTTAACCGTAATTAATTCTATTCTAATTAATTCCAAACAAAAAGGATAGACGAGATAAAAAAAACATCTGTATGTTTCACGAAAACGTTTTCTTCAATTTATCTGTGCTTTATAAGTTGTTGAGAGGGCAAAGATCATTAGCTTAGTGCTCCATTATTACTGATAATACCTCATATCAATAGTTTGCTACTTTCCGAACTTAATTTGATTCAATTTCTAAACCAATCTTCGCGTTTCTCATTTTGCTTGCGAATAACACATGGGAATCGAGATATAGTGAAGGAAAACAAAATGATTTTTATTAACTTTGGGTCACACAAGTGTTACACAGAATAATTTATCATCACCAGGCATTCGGCTTTATGTACATATTCTTGCCCGTGATATATTTCCCAAATCTCTACTACCCAAGAGATCGATCACGTGACTGTTCTCCTGGAATATAATTTGGGATAGACCCAGTGAAGTCTAAGAGACCTGGAACGATATCTCCTATGATCTCTTCCCATGATTGACTGAAGCCAAACATGTCACTAATTTTGCCTTCTCCCCCCCCCCGAAAAGACCGTATGTTTAGTAATTTTGTATTAAATTATTATTATTTATTATTAAATAATAAACGTTTTTTTCTTAACAATTTACTCCTCGTTTTTTTCTGAAACTCTGTACACATCTGTCTTTCAAACACAACTACAGTATTGCGGAGGTTTGGATATATAGATGTCATTCAGTCGCTTCAAAACTCAGATAAAGCAACCAAAATCGCGCGACTTCTTATTGGTTTCTGACTTTACCGTTGGATTTCCCCCCATATTTTTAGGATTTTAGGATTTTTAGGATTATTAACTATCGCTTTTAATATTCACGGGAATGCTGGAGGATTATTTGAAGATTTGAATTGAAAAAAAGGGAGATAAAATAATGATATTTAAAAAAAAGGACTGGGGCAACCTGCAATGTAAACACAAAATCGGCTTCAATTTCTCCCCCGGAGTTATCGCTCCAGGTCTCTTAGAGTTCACTGGATACACCACGCTTGCTTCAAGATCAACAGAAGTGTGTAGTTTCAGAGCACACCTATCTTTTTGTTGAATAAATTTTTGTTAACCAATGTATTGAAAACAGTCTGAAACCGGTACCTTTAATTAAATAATAAACATATTTGAATTTGCAAATTGTAAATTTTCACGTAATTGAAAATTGGAATACAACCAACGAGAACTATCCTGGAATGTATCCACCAATGTGTATATATTTTATAATCCCAGTAATCTAGTAGCCATCAAGGTCAGGGAGTTTGTATAGTTTAGTAGTTTATTTTATTTTAGGAAAGTTTGCAAAATGATTGCCTATCCAAAATAAGAATCTTGATGGATTTATTAGCTGTTAAAGTTGCCGGATGTGATATCACAAGGAGAATTGCAAATCAGTTTCCTATTCTTTTATGGCAAAAAAGTCACCTTGTGATGTCATATCCGGAAAATTTAACAGGCCAAAAAAACTAACCACCGCCGTGCAAACCAGTGCAGTTCACCATAAGAATGTCGAAACGAGAATGCGTCCCTAAGTCTAATTATGAAGCGTTTTCTGTGTATGATTTGCGCAAAGAGGCTGAACAAGAAATCAGTCAGGTAGCTGTGTGAAGAAGCCCTTCGCTCAATTGAAACATCCTCGTTTATTTATCACGGGACGGGTCATCCGTCTCTAGTATATATTTGGTTAGTGGAAAATTTCGTTCTTCGTATGTTTATTGGACTTTGAAATTGACGGAGTGACATCAAAATGGGCGAAGCAAATCAGTTTTCTTTTGTTTTGCCTCGCGAATAAGCCTATTTTGACGTCACTTTGTTAATTTCAATGTCCAATAGACCTACGAAGATGATGTTTCCCACTAACTATAATATGACCATATTTACGTAAAATCACAATAGATAAAATAGATTGAATATAAACGACAATTTTTCTTAAAGCACACAAGTTTCAGGACTCATGTGCCATCTTCAGTGCAAGTGATACAAATAAATAAATATGGTCATATTATCTTCGACTTTGCACAAAAATATGAAGGAAATGTTTCCTTGGTTGATTTTCGCAACTTTGAAACGTTTTCCACGCCGCTTAATGTATATATCATATTCAATATCTAATTACTTTATAATAACCTGTAAAAATAATTATTTGTATCACTTGCACTGAAGATGGCACATGAGTGCTGAAACATGTATGCTTTAAGAAAAATTGTCGTTTATATTCAATCTATTTTAACTATAATATATTGTGAATCATCTTAAAATAACCTAAATAATAAGAACAAACTCTGAATAGGTCGCACGTGGACTTTATGTGTCAGACAAGCCTGTTGGCTTTGAAACTTATCTTGACAACAACAAAATACCTTTTTTGTTTAAGAATTACCGCACAAATTCTCGCTAATTTGGGGGATTTAGGAACGAATGCGGCGTACCTGAGACATGCTACTTTGAAAGATATTACACTTTAGGGTTGTTGAAAACACATTTCTGGTATTTATTATCACATATCATTTACTAAACATTTTTCATCATCGTCGATATTTGCCACTAATGGTGTAATTACATGAGATATACCCCAACCAAAATCAATGAAAACAATAAACAAGATGATTTGGATTTTTCAAACAAATTTCCGCAGTCAACACCAATGCTTAAACGAGTTTTTTCGATTTTTTATATCAGCTAATATTATATTAATACAATTTTATTTTATGACTGCGCGTTTTTTTCTTTTATTACTGCACAAATTGGTTATCACTGCACATTAAAATCAGAACAAGATCAAACATCAAATAACTATTATATTCAGGAAACTTTTGCCAACTAAATTGTTATTAGGATAGATATTAGGATAGATATTGTTTGTTTACATTTTTTCATAAAATTGATTGAGGTGGATTGATTGACAGTATCTAAATTAAAATACTGTGAAATGAAATGGTGATTTGACAGAGCTGCGTTTCATTTGCATGTAGCCACTCTAGGCCCAGTCTTCTGTGTTACTCTACCTTTTCAAGATGGCCCCCATGGAGCCACATCTTGAATCAGGGGATTTGAACAAATTGATGATAGCGAAACACGGTCCCACTAAAATAAATATGGCATTGTTGATGGATTTCATGTTACAGAAAACGTATCACGATCTAAGCGTCATGGCTGAGTTGTGAGTAACTAAAATTTGATTTTCTATAACAAATTTGGGTCAATTGACAATAACATTTAAATTGTTGAAACTACTGAACTTCATTCACGAGTGTGGTACTTGTCTACTGTTGGTAATCTACGGAATATTAATATCAACGTATGTAATATTGCATACATAGTAATATTGCGTTTACGTTTATGTCCGTACATACCAGTGAAGTGCATTGCTAGTGTCATGTAGCTTACCAGTCAAATCTCCCCTTGGGCAATTCGTCCCCAAGTCAAATCGTCCCCTAAAATATGGGGATGATTCGACCAACCAATACGTCCCATGATCAAATCATTCCTAGATCAGAGAAGTCAAATCCTCTCGTCAATTTATGAGTATCGGAACATGGCTTGGAGAAATCGCAAGAGATTTCTGGGATTGATTTGTGAAACATGTTTCATTCAAAATCATGTTCCAGACATTTATGATATTTTTCGCAACACACACAATCATGGAGACAAAATATGGAAGATGTTCAACAAGGATGATCAACTTTTGGAATTTCCTTGCAGCAAAATGAAATAATGCGCCATATATCATATCCCAACGAATCACTAAATTTATTAATCATGGCTAACCTTATAAAACATGCAAATATATATTCCTTCTTGAGCGCTATGATGATTGCGAGGACAATGCGGTCAGATGGATGATGATTTTAGTACACAAATAGGGGACGATTTGACCGAAAAATTAGGGGACGAATTGACTCAGGGTATGATTTGACTGGATACCATCATGTACTGACATATTATGTACCTACATTTTTGACGTTTTTGAAAGGTAATACAATCATCAATGCAATGTCCCGATACATAAACTCTCACTGAACTGATCACTGATATATATGTATGAATGAATTGTGGAATACTTAATGCCTTGGAAGCTTGACCCTGATAATACCTTAAAGGGTCCTCATGTGAATTGTAAGGCATTCAGGAAGTTGCGGCTTTATCTCAATCAGGTTGCCATAGTTGCGTCACATTGTTATCACTGACATGTATTTGGATACAATGAACACGCTGTTGCTGTCACTTCAAATTTGTCTGTTATTCCTACAGTGTCCATAGTCCTCACCAGGACACATGCTTCAACAAAAGCAATCAGTGCTTCTGCATGCACAGAAATTTCTTTCGCTTTGTCGAAGACAATGACCAGTACATGCACCTGTAGTTAAGTCAAGTTCTCCTTCTTTGGGAATTCAGCTATGTAGATCTTCCAGTGCAGAACTTTGTTCTAGTGAATCTCATCTGCCATAACGATAAATTTGCTAAAAGCTAATATTGTCTAGAAATCAACGCGGATCAAACCAAACTCTCCTGGTTATGCAAAACCTGGTGTAGAACCCCTTTGATAATCAAAGGCTTGCAAATTTTGACAAATTGCAAGTATATGAAATGTTTGTCTATTCACAGGACTGGGGTGGTAATATATGTATGTAGCTACTTGATAACACAGGCCGATGACATAATACGTACATACTGTTGAGAATGACATAATTCCTGCACATAAATATATGCAATTTGTGTTGTTTGTCTGAAACATGTCAATCAAATTTCATACTGAAAAATGAGATACTGAGAAATACACAGTGAGATATTTTGATTCACTTGTAAAGAATGACATTGATCACATGGTGCTTCTCCGCTCTAATCACATGTTATAATATACCCATTAATAATGAATTATATAGTAAATAGAACACTGTGTACAGTGGCACAAAGATGGATTTTCTTTTCTTGTGTTTACAAGCCATATTTCACTCAGTTGCTGCGCCTGTTTTCACCACTGAAAAATAAAATCCATATGTCCGTGACACTGTGTAACCTTTATATAGCTACATACTTCATAGTCCATATATGCATATGAAAGCAAACCCATGATGATAAAAAAAACTCTGAAAATGCCCCCAATAATGTTGTAATTTTTATGTAAAAATGTGGATGAAATACCACAACATTGAAAATGTCTGCACAATGAGTCGGCTAAGTTTTACAGACCTAAAATAAATCTACACTTTTTTATGTTGGATGTCTTCCAACCAATATAATGTTGTTGCAAATCACTTGACAATGAGTTTTTGTAATGTTAATTATGTCATGAATACTAAGTAAGTTTTTGTGGGCACCATCAATGATGGATGGTTTTGTTGGAATCTCAAACTGTGGACAGAGAAGTATCAGCTACTGTTCTTATAATTGTTGTTCACATGGCATAATTGTTGGTTACAAGATATTATAGCCAGCTGACAGTCATAGGGTTACTTTTGAAAGCCCAGGCATGAAAAAAGTAAAATAACACTAAAATTCCTGGTAAGGATTTCACTAGGTACATTATTATTGTGATAGTTTAACAAGGTTTTTGTTGTTGTAGGTTGCCACGGAAATCTGATATTGAGAGGTACACACATACATACTTACCACCTTGTTTATATGATTACAATACCACCAAACATTCAAAGCAATTGATTTCTGGTA
>FXAL01001834.1:0-29017 GCA_900177555.1 Renilla reniformis
TGTTCCTGCCCTAGGAGCATTTTGGCTGTTTCTAAAAATGATTAGAATACTTTAAGAACAATTAGGTCTTCAATTGGTATTAGAATGATTAGAATATTGTTAGGAACAATTAGAATATTATTAGGAACAATTAGAATATTGTTAGGAACAATTAGAATTGGAAATAGTAGCCACCTTTTCATACAAAGACTGCAGACTTCTATTCTCTTATGATTGCTGGCACATAGTCCATTTCTATTTCCTGAATGTCTTTGTTGACCATTATTTTTTTGAACTAACTTTGTATCATTTTTACTAGATTTACTTATATCATGTTTGTTTGCTTGTGATGTATTCTTCAAGGAACTTTTAGATGATAGTTTTGTGCCAATATTTGCTGTCTGTCTTGCCAGTTTGTTTGATGGTATTGAGAATCTCGGACTTGTTCTGGGTTTCTTAGGTACTTGACCGGATTTTGCACTTTCGGGTGATAATAACCTCACATTCTTCTTACTGTGTTTGTTTTTTGGACTTTCAACTGTAGAAAATATCAGTCAGTCAGATTCATTGTCTGTCAATGAAGTCTAGATGTTAATGTGAAATACAAACCAGTTTTTTTTTCAATACCCCATGCTTTATTTGATCCTGGCTCATGCATTGCCAAACCAAAATCCACTAAATTATATCTAACAATCACAGCAAAAGTCTATTGTTAAGCTATGTTGACATGGAGCTATGATCTAGACTATGATATGACTACATACTTCTTAGTTTTGCGAGAATGAAGGAAATTCCCAGGTTTTACATCTCTATGGATGATTGAGAAGCCATGAATATGTTGTAATGCTTCAAAGAGATTCTTCATGTAATCACAGATGTTTTCAACAGTCATTTTTGGTAAATAATCCTTGGAAAGCAAAGAAAAACATGTATAAAGAATCATAATTGGATGATTAAATCAATCTAGTACCTGGAACTTATCATGATGGAAATATGGCAACACAATTGCTGAATGATCTTGATTTCTCAAGGTTCCTTTATACCCAACTACATTATGAATCCCACTAAATATAGCAAAATATTTCTCTTCAATAAGATGTATAGGACAGAACATGGAGATGTAATGTCTCACCCCATCTCTTGCAGGCATCTTATCTCTCTTTCCACACGTTCAGGTGAACTTGTTGGAATAATATACTTCAATGCAAATAACTGATCAGGATTGTCAATAATATTTGCCAAATATACATTACTAAATGTTCCTAATATAGAAACATGGATATTAGATAATATGAATACATATGTAATGTACCCATCCACCAGAAATGGTACTCGGGTGTATATTACCATATATAACACCATCATACCAATATTATATAGTTCTATATATTAGCATTACTAATTGTAACATTATTGGTTATCTAATTAAGAACAACCATAAACGATGTTTCTGGTTGTTTGGGAGACCATCACAACACGTGGTCCATTGTTCGATTTCATAATATATCAATTAGAACAATTATGATTATTGTACAATTTTACATTCATACCTTCCCCAATTTTTGATTTCACTTGGAAAATCTCTCGGATTTCAGGTATATGTTTAAATAATTCCTCCACACCGCTGTCACTGAACGCTAAAATCCACAACAAAGGCTATTATAATATTATACACCGATTGTACATGTTACAACATCAATATATAGTATTTATAATACATCTGTCTTGAGATCTATGATATATTATTAGGCTCTAGGTTCTTCACAGTATTAAATATACGAAGCATCGCACATTATTATGATAAATAATAACAGTCAACTCACGATTAGTCTCGTCTCCTTCCTCATCTTGCTTGATATCAGCGAATACTTCGCAATTATTCGACTTTGAACAAGAATCTCGCCCCATATCATCTTCCCCCGTTACACTAGCTTTCAACTGATATGCTTGTTCAGTCATAATGGATAGGAATCCCAAAAATATAGCGAAATTCAAGCTATATTCAACACACAACACAAATATTATATCATTTCCCGCCAAATAATATCTCTTTAAACATCACGTGATTCGAAGTTACCTGCAATCGGGTTGCGCAAACTTTCAGGGAAAACTCCTTAAAATAAACGTGTTTTTGCGCAGCGAAGCTTCAAGCTGAAAGAATGTTCAAATTTCCTTTATTTATATCAATGTAATATCTATCATGTAATATGTATATCTGTCTAATATATACTAACTTTTTATAAAATAAATATCACTCTTTTTCTTATAAAAAAATGTTTGAAAAATGTGGAGTTCAGTTTTGTGTTTGTGAAGATGATAAGTTGGCTCGGTGATCCATTATTGTTAGCATATGATCTTGGAATTTCTAAAAAGCCAGAGTAGTTCAATGTAATTTGGACAACATTACTATCGTAACTGTTGTTTTTCTTACCGCTATTGTTTCAGCAAGTTTCGTTGTTAGGAAATCATTTGATTTTCTATTTCTGCATGCTTGTGTAACCTTGAAACGTTCTTTTTTTAATACGATAAACTTAAAATACAACTATTACATCTACTTACAGTGTTTTCAAGGTCTTTGAGATCCGAGCGTAACGCACTCAACTTATTCTAGAGGACATATGTTATTTGTTGAAATGATTTTGTTTTGTGAGAAATAGGGAGAGGTTTCAAAAGCTTCCTACTTCAGATATTTGGGAATAAAGATGATTATGTGAAGACGCAAGTTCTTTTTCAAGGTCTAGCACTTCGTCAACCTGCAGGGGAAAAATGATAAAATTGATCAGTTCAGATAAATAATTGAAACGTTAATTCTAGGAATATATCGATGGTCGTTTCCTTAATTGTGGTAAACAACTATCCGGTTCTAACTAGATCAACTAATGATTCTAACTACCCCAACTAATAGTTCTTATTAGATATGCAGGACTAATGATCACCAAAAATATATTATTTTACGTGAATATCTGACAGATTATGGATGTTTGTAGAGAAAGAGCTCACCAGATCTTCATGTTCTGAAACATTACAATAATCTTTCTTCTTCGTCTTCTTTTTCTTATCTTTCATTTCATGATGAACATGGTGGACTGTGTGTTGTGGTAATGCAGGCGTACTGGACGTCACCCCAATACCACTATTAATGACGTCAGCTGTGACGTTGTTATTGTCATAATGATGATGGTGTATTTCCTCTGTAGCCGGGGTTGGTTGCACCAGCGTTTGGTGTGTGGTGGTTGTACTAGTATTATTACGATGATCGTAATGGTGATAATGTACTTCTTCTGAGGGAGGTACCACGCGTGTTGGTGGGACGACACCCGCTCTGCTTGGTGGTGTTCTGTTGTCATAGTGATGATGATGTATTGATTGGTAAAGGTCAGGGTTCACAGGTGTACTATGGTAGCGAGTGCGAGGTGTGGCTAATTTAAAGAAATATTACAAATGTTATCCGTCCAGGTTCTTGTGACCACGATGTCGTCATATATCACACACCTTTGTCGTTTCCATAGTAAACTGTATGGTGAATAGTCGGTTCTGTTTCACAGCGTTTTGATTGGAACAAAGCTTGTTTTAGTTCTTCTAATTCTCCTGTAATAACACTCATGTCGTGTTCTAAATGAGAAATAAACTACTTTATAGCTTCATTTAATAACGACACATAATGCAATATGGCTGACCAAGTCCAACTCCTTTTCGTTTCAATTTCTCTACTTCTTTTTCCTTCTCATTCAACAACTGCTCAAGGCGACGAATCTACAGAAAGCAATGTGAATTACATAATTTGCATAATCTGCGCAAACCTCATCGTTCTCACTTTATTACGAGCATTGTTCGCATCTATTTTCATTTGTTTCTTGAGTTCTTCTAACTCTTTTTCCATCTGTTGCTTTTGGTTTTTGTTGTTCATGATATCTTGGGTTTCTTCTTGCGTTTTCTTCAAAACAAGACTTTTCAGTTTGTGTAATTCGCGCTGGATTTCATCTTCTTCTCTCTCTTTCTCCTGAACATTAACGAATTGATTAGAACAGCAAAATAGGTATGAGAATGTATACTATCAACTACCGCGAGCATTTGGTGATCTTCAGTTATCACATCTTCTAATCTTGCAAACTCTTTATCTCTTCTGGATAACTATGAATATAATTAAATGATAAGCAATAGCTGAAACATCAATCAATAATAATTGATTGATTGATTGATCAAGTAATCAGTATTTCACCTCATTTTTATGGCGCTCCTTCAGTCTTTTCAATTCATTTTGTAATTGACGTATTTCTTTCTCTAAACGCTCTTTTTGTTTTTGAGCCAAAGATCGTAGTTGATGCAACTATGGAGAAATATTTAGTAAGAATACAAAGCAATTATTTGTTATAACGAATATTAAAATACAACCTCCTTATCCCTTCTCTCGCGATCATCTTTTTTGGCATCGTTAAGTTTCTTTACTTCATTCTCCAATGATTTTATTAGTTCTTCGTAATCTGCTCTATCTTTTACTCTTTGTTTTGCCTATAATAACAACTATGATCAATATTACACTTTCCAAGGCGTACCTCATGCCAGGTAAAACACTACCTCTTCTTCCGCTTTCACTAATGCTATTCTAAGGTTGTCTTGTAAACGAGATATATCATCTTCTAAGTTTTTTACATCTGCAGCACGTTCTGTGCTTTCTTGGCCCAACTGTCAAAAATATGAAAAACACTTCGCAAAACAAATTATCAGCATTAAGTTGTTTACTCTCTTCTTAATTATACCTGCTGTAAACCTTTTTCTGCCACGTTTAACTGCTCCGAAACTTGTGCAAGTCTTGCTTCTGATTGTTCAATTGCTAATTTGGCTTGTTTTTCTCTCAATTTTCCCTTCTCTTTCGAATCTTGTAACTCGTTCGCAAGATCCATGTATTTTTGGTGGAAATCAGTCAAACATTGCTCAATGTCATCATATTCATCAACTCTAGGATGTTTTCTGGCCATTTTTCCTGTCTTAAGCTCATCTAATAAATCTTGTAATCTTCTTAACATATCATCTTTATCAATACTTTCCTTCGCCTTTTGTTTCATTGCATTCTCCGCATCTTTTAAACGACCATTTAACTCTTCATTTCTTTCCTATAGGAAAAAAATATGTTCTTTTAAGCCATAAAATAAAGACAAATATTCAGCCTATATGAGCATAGATCAAGAGTGACTAATAACCTTTAAAGTCCCAAGTTGTGAAGTTAACCCTTTTATTTCATTATCTTTATCACCGGCCAGTTTAGCAGCCTCTAATGCTTTAGAAATGCGTTCTTGATCACGTTCAACACGTGCTTTTGCATTGTCCCGTTCTTTCTGAAAAATAACCAATATGATCTCTATTCATTAGACATACAACCATCAGTTCATGACCACAGTGATACCACTACAACTACCATACAAGCACCATCTTGGTACCACTCTACTGGAAGTCACCTCACCTCAAGTTGATGTTTTAATTGTTTCATGTGTTCTTGTAGTTTGCCGTTTTCTTTTCCTAACTGTTCTAACTTCCGCTGCGTGTCCATTCTTCCCAGATTAGTGTTTTTCTCATTTATATTTAATTGTTCCTCAAGATCTTTTCCTCTTTCTTCCAACATTCCACATTTGACTTGTTCTTTTTCGAATGCATCAACCGCTTCTAAAATGCAAAGATGACATTATTTTGCACCCAACACAAAAGACACCGGCTTATTTAGTTTCAAACAGGCGCATATTATTACGCGCACAACACTTAATTACCTTCTAATTGTTCTTGTAGAGCTTGAATTGTTTCTTCCAGTTCATTATTTTTCGCAATTCTTCCTCGCAAATAATCGCGTTCCTTTTCTAATTTTACAATCGTTTGTTCTTGTTCCTTTGCAGCAATTTCTTGCTGTTCATTACGTTTAGTCATTCCATCAATCACATCTTCAAGCTCCTCTTTTAAGTTTTCCAAATCTTTGCCCGAAAGACTTCCTTCTGTGATGGAATCACAAAGTATACCGTTTATTGTTCTAATTTTCACTTGACAAGAATTAAGAACAGTTCTTGGTATTCAAACCTTTTCTCAATTGTTTTTTCAACATTTCAACTTGTTGTTTTTCATTCTTGATCCGATCTTTCAACACCTCCATATCTTCCTTCATTCTCTTCAGTTCGTCACAAACTTCTTGGAATTCTGCTTCTTTCAAAGCAATTGCTTCGTGCAGGTTAGGCTAAATATAAAAAACAGGGTTTCTCTCTCGTTCATGAGTGGAAAGTCCATTGTAGGTTACCTCATTCTCGTTATTTCGTTTCATTTCAACTAATTCTTTCTGTTTTCTTTCAAGATCCTCGGCAACTCTATTCATTCTTTCTTGGAGTTCTTCAGCAGCTTCTTGCAACCGTTTGATCTGAAACAAACACGACCCAACATTAAACTGTCTGTCTGTTTGTCTTATCGTGTCAATCATTAACGTCACTCACAAACTGAATTTTTTCAGCCATTTTTTCTCTTGCTAATGCATCAGCGTCATCCAAGTCGACCGACTATAACGTTCAAGATGTGAAAGATGACAAAATGAGCATAAGTTGTTGGGCTGGACGCCTGCTTTCATCTGGTAAAACTTACCTGATTGGCCATATTCATTTCCAGTAAAGCAAGTTTATCAGAAACCTGACGTAGCTGGTTGTTCTTCTCATCAACTTCACCGACCAGTTTTTCTAAGTGCCCTTGTACTGTAAAGAAGTAAACACCAAAGTGTCACCATAATTACCCAACCAGTTGCGTGGTTGTATAGCAAATGAGTGAACGTACGTTGCACAACGGTTGATCTCTTATTTGCAATCTCTTGATCCAAGTTGTCGCCTAATTCTTCACGGTTCTTATATTTTGTTTTCAAGGACCCGACGTGGGCGACTTGTGCATCATCTTTGATAAAATGCTCACGAGTGAATGCGTTTCTTTTATACGTTGCTTTTCCAATATAAGCACTATCATTTAATCCATGATCCTCGTTAACCTGAATTAGAACACTATAATTAGAACACCAATTACAACACTGATTAGAACCCTAATTAGAACACTGATTAGAATGCTGATTCGAATCATCAATTAGAAAACAAGTTGGATTGTCCAAGTAAGCTGAGGTAGCCTGTTGACAGCCTCTTCTCGGTGTGATGGACAAATCAACCCGTGTTGAATCATTACCTCCGAGAGATCGTCCATATTCGGCAGTTCTCCTAACATTTCAAACTTAGCATCTAGTTTATAGAATACTAATTCTTGCTCGAGTCTGTATTGGTTTTCAGAAGCTCGTATTAGATCGCTATTTTTCGCTTTTAACTGAATAGAGAAAAAAATATTGAAAAAATTGAAAGGGATTTATAGAACGTTATTTCAAACTAACTAATCCGTTCTTGGCTTCGATATCATGTTGCAAATTATCGATCATCTCCTTCTGTTTCATTTCTTTTATTTTCCATAACTCCTGATTTTTTGTCAACTCAGCAACCATCGCGTCAGCTTCATTTTTCTCTGTCGTAAGCTTCGCATAACGTTTTTCCTGATTTGTTAACTCTTTTTCTAATCTTTGGACTTCCTCTGGAAAATACGCCGCGCAAACTATTTCAATAACTAAATTGTTTGGTTTATCACAACAGTAAAGGTAACTAAACCTTGTGCAAATCTTTCATCTGCGTTTAAGCGTTCTTCTCTGGACACCATTTGATTATCAAAGATTTCTAAACTTCTTAGTTGGAATATAACAAACAGGCGATAATGTGCAAGGGCGCAAAATGGGTTTCCATGAAGATCAAGGTCCGTTAAGTCTTGTAAACATCGTAGTTTTGTCACGTCTAATAACTGACAATACATCACAATAAATCCTTCTAATTCATACATGCACGTGCTTCTAATATCTCTAATTAGGTACCTACCGTTTCTAATTCATTATTTGCAAGCTTTAAAACTTTCAAACATCGTAGTTTCTTGATAATTGATGCAGGAACTGTTGTGATATGATTAGCATTCAGGTTTAATGTATGTAGTTTTACTAAACTATCAAGTCCTTCCATTATCTTAATATTATTGTTTGATAAGTTCAATTCTTTAAGTTCCACTAAGCATTCTAATTTTTGTATTTTATCAATAATATTATTGCTGAGATTCAACGTTTGCAGATTTCGTAGTTTCTCCAAGTTTTCGATGTACTAAAAATACGTAAAAATTGAATGATGTGAAAAGAGCTGAAAAAGATGAATGCACAAAACGAGGAAAATTCAGAGAGTAAATGAACAGGATAAAGCAAGAGAAAGGTCACAGAAAAGTAAACAGATAGACAGCAAAACTGACAAGAATTTCGATGATTGACAGTGGTAGGACAAACGGGTGGACAGACAGATGGGCGGGGCCGGACAACAGGGGGGTGGGGGGGTGTATGGCAGGAGACGATGAACGAATAGTCACCTTTATTTTCTTATTCAGTTTATCTTTAGGTAAATGAATTGTCAAGTTTTTAATGAGCTCTAATTGATGTTCTTTTGTTAATTGTCTAATCAATGTTTCAGATATATAGGCGACGGACGAAGATGATTTGTTCAAAACAGGTTTTGCCACATCAACGCCATTAGTTATTGCTTCATCTACCAAAAAAAAACATAATCTTAATTTCCTTTTCAAAGTTAACCCAATGAGATCAGATGAACCGGCCACAGCTGGGGGCTTGTATCTCTTACGTCGTTCGTGACGACATTTTGGAACACGCGATTTAATAGGGTGATTTCCGCTATTATCACGCTATCATATATCAGCATTATCAACCGATGTTGTCATAGTGATATCATAACCTCGTATATACATAGCTAATAATCTATATTACTACACACATTAAAACCCATAAAACATTCCAACACATAGTTCTAATATATAATTCCAATACGTAATTGTAATCTACAATTCTAATATGTCATTCTAATATATAATTAAGAGCAATGAACAGATGGATTATGTATATTGTATTGTATACTAGAAAAGATCAAAATCAATGTATCAATCACAGAATACCTTTGTTTGTGCTATTTTTCTGATCATGAATTTCAGCTTCCTTCTTATGCTTGATTTCAGGTAATTTCCGTGGTGATAAGACGCCTTTCTCTTTTCTCAATGATGAATTCTCCTCCATTCTGTTATATCACAATAGAATACTCAATTAGAACAGTCATATATGATATGATTCTATATGATCAATTGGATACTTGAATTAACATTGTTCTAATTACTAAATGACAAATTTCGTTATTATCGAACGTACGAATATTTGTAAAACAATATTATTTGTTGATAAAAATTGACCCGTATTATTATTTGATTATCTGCAACATATGTTTTTGAACAGCGGTTTTGACCTTTCACGCAGAAATTCGAATTATTCAAAAGATAAAACATTGTTGCCCGCGAAAACTAATTGACCAATCAGAAAGCATATATGGGAACAAACTGATACCTCCGAATAGCGCGCAAATCCTCAACCAATTACGGCCGCGATCGATTAACGTGTTAACCAATCACGTTTCAGTTTGGATTTTCTTTTTAAAAAGCTTTACACGTTCCCACTTCGAAGCAATGAACTTCTCGGTAGAACAGGTTTTTGCCTTCGAATTATGTTAAAGAATCGTTTTATTAGTTAATGAAGGGAAAAGTTGAAAATACTTCCCTTTAATTATGTAAATGTTTGGAATTTACCAAGAAACAAAGAAAGGAAGTGACATAGTGATAATGAAAACATTTACTGTTGTTTTGCAAAGGGTTGACACTCGGATTTCATGATATCTGATATTGCATCATTCAATGTTAATCCTGGTTTCCGAAAATATACCTATGAACAATGTTTATGACGAATGATCACTTCCTACTTTGAGGAATCTTCTCGCATTTAAACGGAGAATAAATAATGAAGACAGGAAAAGAATTGCTCGAACGCAAGCAATCATATCTTGCTTTCTGTTTGTAAAATAATATCAATAGAAAAATGATGAAAATAGGGAATATTATTTCTGCAGAAAATGCTAAAGAAATCGAAGGTATTGTACCTAATATTGATACACACGATCATTATCCACGAGAATATTCATTGAATGTTAGGATTAGCAGAATTGATATTTTGCAAGGACCTTTCTTCTCCCCTGGGAAAAATTATTTTTATACAATTTCACTCTTAATCTTACTTAGAGGTGTCTAAGTAAGATTATTGGTAGTTAATTTAACATTCTAATCGTAATTGTTACTCGCGAAATGTTCTAATTTTCACGTTATCAGCCTCGAAGTTTATAAGCTATTTATATATATTTTCTCTTATTTTTTGTTAAATTCGCGAAGGATTTATCAATTATAGAAGTTTATTCTCGTGATTGTATTGTGACAATAGTATTTGCTTAGAACAGCTAAAAACAATACCTTATTTACATACAGCACCAATATCATGAAAATTGCAACTCTTACCAAGGTCATTAATATCGCTAATGTTGCTAATTAAGAGGTTGCATTTCTGCAGATTTAGCATATTCAATGCTTAAGACATTCTCACAAGAATACATTAGAACATATGGTAGTGAACTAGTGAGATTACAAGATGAAAATGATGAACTGGAATATAATTATACCCTCAGTTTTTGTGCTGTAAGTACTGTAGCTACTATTAGTAATTGCTACAAGTGCTGGTAAACAAGACTGTTGAATGACTATTGGTTTTGTTAGTGGCAAAGATTAAAGTATCCCATCAAGAAAGGCTATCTTAAAAAACAAGGATTTATAGTGAAAAGTTGGAGAAGAAGATATTTTGTTATAAAACCAGATTTCACCATAGAATACTTTGAAAATGAAGAGGTACTTGAACCACCGTTATACAGGTGATATTGGTACCATGTTGTATTTCACCATCATTTAATCACCATATAAGGCATATGAGAAGAAATTGAAACCCAAAGGTACCATCAACCCATGTGGTTACACAGCTGTTGCAGATATTGATTCCTTGCTTGAGACAAGGAGAAGGGAATTGGCTGATGTATTTGGTATATTATACATGTTTTCAATCATGGTTATCATGTCATATTATCAAGTCATATTACTGCGAAACAGGGATGGAATGTCCGGAAACAGCATCAGAGAAGCTTCCAGAGTATACATTTGGTATTGTTCATGACAAACTACGGACATTCTTCATTACCGCAGAGAATGAAGAAGAGAAAGAAGAATGGGTAGAGATGATAAAACTCTGTGCAGAATGTGTTAAAGGTATCACTTTGTTATAATGTAACTAAGTATATATAACTATGGTAATTAGGGTGCATGTTTTGATATCATCGCTTCCTAAGGTCTTACTATCAATGATGCTACATGCCAATCAACATTCAACAAAGCAATCAGCAGGACTTTGAAAAGTTATGGAAACCCTTCACATCATAACTATAAAGGAACGGAAATACAGGTGAAAACATAACGTTTACTTTTTATCCATGTACCCAAAACTGCATATATATATACACTGTCAATCTTTCTATAGATTATATGTGATATTATTAATGCGGAAATAAGCAGTAGATTCCTGACTGGTATATATAGAAATGTGAAGGGAAGTTATGTACATAAAATAAAAGTCCGTGATCAGGTGATTTTTCTCGCCTTTGTAAATTTTGCACCGACGCGCATGCGCAGTTGTTTCACGCGAAAAACTCATTTAGTTGCTGAAAACGCTGGAATCTTCGATACTTCTCTTGGTTAATCCAACATGGAAAGTTCTTTTGGAAGATAAGATAACAATACGAGATAAAGTGGAGTTTTTGTTGCGAGAAAAAAAAGCTGAAATAGCAACAGTGCGACGGAAAATAGAATGGGAAATGAATGGTAATTTAACGCTAATTAGAAGCTTATTAGAATACAATAACTGGCAATTAACAGTATTGATTATCAATCAGGAAAAACAAAGAAATATATAAACGAAGCTTTATCAGAAGTAAAAACACATGCGAAAAAAATGTCGCCGATTATGGAGACTTCGGTATATGATCAGTGTTTTCTTAAAACGTTAAAAAACGAAGTGTTATTTCTTGTGTGTGTTTATATATAGATGATAACTTGTTTATGTGAAGTGCGTGATATATATCAAGCCAATATTGTTGAGATTGCTGTTGATGTTTCCCAGCGAGAGGAAGTGGAAATCCCAACACAAATGGTGAGAAGAAATGTGTAAAAACAGGAAATTAATTAACCTGTATCAAATCATGACAGAGTGACGTGGATAGCTCACCTCCCTTGCAGAGAACAAAATCCTTCCAAAAACAACACTCGTTTATAGGAAATTAATGTCAGCAGGGCTTGCAATGTTTCGATGATTACTATTGCGTCACTCGAGGATTCGCAATTTCACGAACATAATTGATACACGCTTCATAAGTATTGGACTTCGAAACGCAATAATTACAAATCATTATATAAAAATGGGTTCAAATTGATATATAAGAATTCACTAAAGTTCACTACGACACCAACGTACATATCATTGTTCATGACGTCATTTCACCTCAGTATATTGACTCGTTGGATATGCTAGCCAGAACTCCTGCAGAAATGGAGGTTGCTTATAAACATCTTGAAGAAATGGAGAAAGTTTTGAACGAAGCCGAGAAAGAATTGAAGACATTTCATGTTGCAACTTTGATGTCGGAAGCCAAAACGAAACTGCGACTGGTAATTAGATATTCACCCTCACCCCTCATGCGCGCCGAGATATTGATAATCAACTTTCTATCAAGGTTATGGATGCTTTGATTAATACTTTTCAAAAAGAGTTCCTTAAAAGAAGCAAGGAGATAGAAGGAAAACAGAAACACAAGGAACTAAGGGATTTGATCGAGGATGTTGACGAGGGCGTGGCTGATGTAAGCACTATTTTATCTCACCCTCGCTTCCTTCGAAACTTATCACCAATTTATATTCTATCAAAAAATATTCGTTCCATCAAGCAGGAATCTTTATATTTATAGAATCTGGAGAATGACTTGAATGAAATTGTAAACACGTTTATTTTGAATACACTCAAGGAAATATTTATTCCCTTCGTACATAGAAAAGTGGATAGTGATTGTAAAATGGTTGGTGAAGTTCTCAGTGATCAATGGCATAAATCTCGTGCACATTTGCTATAATAACACTTTTTACATTCTCGAAGGTTATTGAACAAGTGGATGACGTCATTCCCGAGCATCTGCGCATGGTTCTTACGTTGGATAACGAGTACGAGAGATTAGTGGAAACATCTGTAGTTGAAGTATTAAAAGAAAGTGCGTTATATTTGTTTTATATAATACATCGTTCTCCCAAATATATTATTTGCTTCTTTGTTTAAGTCATGGAAATATCAGATGATAAAAAACAAAAATCTTTCGCATCGACCATGCGCACAAGTCGGCGCAAAACCTTCCCAAGATTCAGTAGTCGTCGCACGAAATTTCAAAGTGGTTACAAAAGAACGGAGAACAGTTCAACAAAGAGTTTGCCTGCGAAATCAGTCACCCCTGCTGGGAAAACCCCGCAGAGGAAGACGTCGTTGGGGAAGCTCATGAACTTCAGTTGTCTCCCTGTGCAAGGTGACGGGCGTACACTTAGTTTGGAGAGAGATCATGGGCAGGGAAGAGATAACATGGAAGAAATAAACTTATCAATTAATCAAGAAAACGAAACTACATACGAGGAATTGAATATTAGATAACAATGAACCATATAATTTATGTTAATTATGCAATCGCGTTGTTCATCATTCAAATGTCGTAGAAAAGCGACGAAAATATTAACAAATCAATGTTTAATCGTAGAAATATATATTTTTATCAAAATAATGATAATAAACTTTTTAATAGACTTATATTTGAGGCTTTCTGAATCACGTTGTCGCGTCTGGGTTTGAAATACTGCGTCGCTTTCTGATTGGCCAATGTTTTCTGAGCTCATGCCTGATTGGCTGGAAAATTCAAACGATCAAATTTAAATAAAAAATTTATAATTTAGGTTTGTTTTGTATACATTCAACATCTATTTTGTTATATAAACGAAGATATATCCTATGATATTTTATTTTGATCGTTATATGAGCTGGTATTCCGATAACAAGTGATTTTATAGAAAGATTTGGCCATTAATTTACTGGCAAGTACGATGTGGTCTCCTGAAGAGGACTCGACGAAGGAGAATTGTGAAAGTGTAGCGATCGTTGGCCATAGTAAATGGTACGGTCCTTCTACACCTAGTAAAGCAGCTAGACAGGATAGATCGCCCAGAAATTGTCCAAGATTATGTCTGACATTATTTGCAAAGACTCCACGTCTTTCCTTTGCAAAAGTCAAAATTGGCAACATTAAAACGAAACGAGTGATTGTTGATAATCCGTTGAGTGTGGCACAGAGTCTTTATTTGGATAAATGGCCAGAGAAGAAAGGTTTCAAAATCTTGAAACCAGTTGCACATGGTGAAACATTATTACAAAATAATGATGGTAGTTACGAGACTTTACCACGCTGTAGTGACTTCACGGTACCCGCGTTCACTGAACTTGACCTACCAATATTATGGGAACCAGAGACAGAGGGAAATTATAGAGAAACTGTAACACTTAAACTTGGAGATATCAATAGACTACAAATTGTATTATTTGGAAGTGCTATTGATACTGCTACAAAGCCGAAACACAAGGTAGGTGAAAGAATAGATTATGGTACCACACTTATTATATAACCACATGTATATATAGCAATATATATTATTCAACCATGCTTTACTTGCCACGATAACTCACATATATACAAATGTGATACATATTATTACAAGCCAATGTTGCATTGAGTCCTGGTAGAAGACCTGTCACATTCACTCAGTAATATTTCACTCGGGTGTCTATTTTGATGTTTCGAAGTACAAGATATGTGGAAATCTTGTTTCAGATGAAAGAATTGCTTCCGAAAGATGTGAGAAAACCAAGTGTTTCTCAAAAAAGGAAGATATCTGCTACTAATACCATCACAACTAGGAAAATCTCTCCCAAAAAAGTATTACAAGAAAGTAACCAAGGTTTACCAGTTGCTAAAGATATCAATAACTCATCTGTATTCACCAACACCACCACAATAGAAGACCAGCCAGAAAGGAAAAAGAATAAACAAAAAAGTAAGAAGCCTGGAAACTAAACCCAGTAAGAAGCGGGTGTTTACGCCTGAACTTGCCTGAATATTTCAGACTTTGTCCCCGGACTTCGGAATTGACATAAGGGTTACTACTTTTGTCTACATCGGATTTGCCGTTAATATAGAGAGCATGATATGGCTTATTATGATGCATCTGACATCATGTATTATGTTGCAATTTACTTATTTCAGGTTCTAGTAGTACAGGCTGTAGCAAGCGATCGTTCAGAGCAAGGGTTGCGTCACAGGGCGTGGCCCCATCACGACTGAACTTAACCAAGTCTATAGTGGAAACCAGGAACATGCCTCGTCATCCATTACCCTTCGCTGCTAAGAACATGTACTTTGATGAGAAATGGATTGAAAAACAAGAAAGAGGTGATAAGATAAATATTAATAATGCGCGCTCGTGTAGCTGGAATATACAACTCTAACTTAGTTTGCATTTTTCTGAATATCATAGGTTTTGTGCAATGGCTGAATTATATCCTTACCCCACCTGATGATGAATTAACGAATCAAGGTAATCTGGCGACCCTTGTGATCCTCGTGACCATCCCCTTTAACCATGTAATCACCACGTAATCACCATCATTTAACCACGTAATCATCATTCAATGACCATCCTTCCGTCATGGAGATTCTAATAGAATTTCTATATGAAAAAAAAAACACATGTTTCTATAGATGCACCCGACACTTCGTTCTTCTTGATGGAAGACAGCAGTCATAATGAAGTTACTAAGCACCTTGCTCCAACTAAAGAAGTCTTGTCGTTAAGGACATACACAGCAAAAAGAAAGATGACGCGCTTACGACGGTCTGCTTGTCTCCTCTATCAGTCACCACCCGTAGCTATGGTGACAAGAACTATTGAGGGTGAAGTGGAGAAAGATAGATTATGTATTAGATCTGATAAACATTTTCATAAAGATTTAGGTGCATTTATATTTCAATATTCTGTACACCCAGGTTCATATATAATGAATTATTTTTTCCTTGATCCAGGCATTAAAGAAACAATTCTGAATATGTTACTATCTTACAATTCTCTCTGGTTACGTATCGGTATCGAGGTACAGTTATACGCGAAGGGTGTATTAGGTTAATAACCAATATATACTAACGCGCTGGGATTATTTCCAGACCGTGTATGGTGAAATTTTACCGTTGCATTCTAATAATGACATCGCTGGATTAAGAAGATTCCTCCGTCATCGGTTTTTAGCTAATGCTGATATCGCAAAACACTACCGTCATACAACAATAGCGGAATATTATCGACCAGGTAAAATATTATGTGTCACTTGATGCTATAACCGCGTGCTCAATGGTGCGGGGATCTTGTTCTGTCATTTTACACAATAACCTTCATTTTCTTAGGGTATTACGAAGCGTTGGAGAAGTTTACGTTGAAGAAATTCCTGCTACTTGTTCTGTTTCTGGACAAAGCTAAACTGACACGACTGATAGACCATGATCCTTGTCTTTTTAATAAAACTTCTCAATATAAGGTTTTTGTTTTGCGCTACTTTTCAACTACTAAGATGTAGTTTTGAAATACTCGGGTTTCTATTTTAGTCCAGTAGAGATTTACTCGTTGTGTTTTCACGCGAATACCTAAAAGGCGAGGGTGACATCACCAAACATTTGAGTTTTTTGAATTACACGGTTACACATTCTCAGGTTTGAACACTTGTACTCTCTTGTTGTAGTTTCATGACTCGTTTGTATAAGTATATTTAACTTTATTGTAGTTGCCATTGGATGAGATGGATTACGCTGTGAAGAACTTAGCCGTTGATCTACGCGATGGACTGCGAATCACGTGCGTCATAATCTCATTTGCATATTCCGCGTGCTCCTCGTTGAAGTAACGTACCTTTGTCGTTGTTATAGACGCGTCATAGAGCTTTTAACGCAGAATTGGACTCTCTCATCTCGCCTAAGAGTCCCAGCAATCAGTCGTCTACAGGTATACACGTGTGGCGATCACAGGAATGCCAGTATTATGGTAACTTGAACACGCTTCTATTTTGTTTCAGAAAATTCATAATATCGGTGTGGCGTTGAATGAATTGAAGGAAAGAAGCGATGTGTTTAATGATGAGAAAAATGTTATTAATCCTCGGAATATTGTTGATGGACATCGCGAGAAAACTCTTTCGTTTTTATGGCTCATTATATTACATTTTCAAGTAAATATATAAATAACTTATAACAGTATATCTTTCCCGAGATAGATTTTGGGTGTGGCGCTTGGGTATGATGCTATAATCTTGTTTGGTGTTGTTTTAGGTTAATCTTGTGGTGAACGAGAAACAGTTAAAAGAAGAGATTGCATTTCTAAAGAAGTATCATCGCATGACTAAAATGAAGAGCAAAGACAGCAATGATTGTTGTGAGGATGACGACGTGTATGACAAATCCGAGAAACTTGGTTTACTTCTAGATTGGTGTCGGGCTGTTTGTCGCCTATACAACGTCAAGGTGATCATTGACCGGGGGGTTGTGTATTCTGGGAGTGAAATCCCGGGAAAAGGCTGTGATTGGCCACGGTTACCACTTCCATACAATGCTTATCGTTATAACGATGTTTGCTTGTTTTTGATAGGTTGAGAATTTCACAGTTTCCATGTGCGATGGTCGCGTGTTATGCTATCTTTTGCATTATTATCATCCCTGTTTAATACGACAACAAGATATCTGTCATGAAACAACACAGACTTGTAATCCATATACAACTGAAGGGGAAGGTGATGAAATAAGTGATGATAGTTTAATTGAAGGCTGGAAGCCGGTAGTGCGAAACAAAGGTAACGGCTATTAATAATTGATCTGTGGATCTGCTTAACTGAAGATTACATCACATTGTTTAGGAGGCAACAACAGCAGCAGCATGAAGAGACTACAGGAATTGAAAGAGAATGAGCGGAAAAATCACGACCTGTGTAATAAGAAGGTACAAGAATCTTCTAATTAAATCAGGAAGTTTACCATGGTGGTTGATGGTATTTTGTGTATTGTAGGTACAAGAATTGGGTGGGGTACCATGTATGCTCCGTTTTGCTGATATGTCGTCCACTATTCCTGATGAAAAGGTATAAACGTCAGGACAAGAATAAAATTGAATAATCATCAAGTGTTGACGCAGTTTTATCTGTTGTTAAGGTCGTGGTGACTTATATTTCATACTTGTGTGCGCGATTGTTGGAGTTGAGAGATGAGGGCCGAGCTGCAAGAACTATCCAGTGTGCTTGGAGGAAACATCAACGTGGAAAGCGCGCCAAAGAAGGAAGGAGGAAACACGAAGCTGCTGTTATTATCCAGGTAAATGCTATTGTATAACATGGCTTTCCCGCTCAACTTTGCTGAAAACATGGTTTTATTTCTCCAGAGAAACGTCCGTAGATATTTGATGAAGAAGCAACAAGAAGAACTAGAACATAGCGCGCTTATTATCCAGGCTTATTTCCGTGGCCATCAAGTCCGCCGTGACGTCACACGACGTCATCATGCCGCTGCTCTGATCCAAGCAAGATATCATGCTTATAAAGAAATGCAGGAAATTCAACGTAATTATAACAAGTTGAGAGATGCTTGCATCAAGATACAAGGCTTAGTCCGAGGAATGATCTGTCGAAGAAATGTACATCGATTAAGAGCCGCTGTTGTAATACAATCTCATTGGCGCAAACATCAAGCAAGACGTCGTTTCCTGTTGATGAAAAACACTGCTGTACTATTGCAGGCTCGTGTGAGACACGCCCTAGCACAACGTGCTTATCAGCAGTTGAAGATAGCCACAGTGATCATTCAAGAGCGCTACAGGGCATTGAGAGTTGCCAGGAAATCAAGACAACATTATGAACAGTTGAGGAATGCTGCGGTCTTTATTCAAGCAACATGGCGAGGAATCGTGCGTAGAAGACAGGAAGCTAAGTTCCGGGCGGCTATTGTCATCGAGAAGTCTTTCAAAATGTGGCGATATCGTCGCGTGTATTTAGAAAAGAAGAGGGCAGTGGTGAAAATACAGTCGCATGTTCGACGTATTCAAACAGAAAGAAGATACCATGATATGGTTCTGAGCGCACGTGTTATTCAGGTGCGTTGGAAAGCGTACTTGTTAGGGAAAGCTGAGAGAAGAGGCTATGAGAAGATTAGAAGAAATGTCATCTTGGTTCAAGCACTTTGGAGAAAATGTATGGCTAGGAAAGATTTCTTAATGAAGAAAGAGGCTGTGATCTTGCTACAAGCTTGTGTGCGTGGATATTCCACACGTAAGATGATTGAAGAATGGAAAACAGCAAGCAGTGTGATCCAGAAATATTATCGTGGTTACTTGATGATGAAAAATGAAATAGAAATATTTCGAAAGAAGAGAGCTGCGATAGTTACATTACAAGCTTCTTATAAAGCATATGTTGCTCGGGTACATTATGACAACGTTAAGAGATCGATTGTCACCATTCAAGCAACTATACGTGGCTATCTTGTAAGACAAGAGATGCGAAGATACAAGAAAGCTTGCAGTATCATCCAATCATATTATAGAAGTTATCGAGATATGGAGAAGCAACGCGGACTATACCGGATGAAAAGAGAAGCAGTCGTCAAAATACAAGCTTCTTTCAGAGCTTATACGAAGCGACAAGAATATCTTTACATAAGGAGGTCAATCATTCTCGTCCAATCTCGTGTTCGTGGTTGTCTGGTCAGAAAAGAGATGAAGAAACATAAAGAAGCTTGTAGTATCATACAGTCATACTACAAAGGATATAGAGAAATGAAGAGGTTAACTGGGGTATTTAAGCAGAAAAGAGAAGCAGTCGTCAAAATACAAGCTTCTTTCAGAGCTTACTTGAAGAGACAAAAATATCTTTACATAAGGAAATCAATCATTCTCGTCCAATCTCGTGTTCGTGGTTGTCTTGTCAGAAAAGAGATGAAGAAACGCAAAGAAGCTTGTAGTATCATACAGTCATACTACAAAGGATATAGAGCCATGAAAGAGCAATGTGAATTATACAAAAAGAAGAAGGAAGCAGCAGCGAGATTACAGGCTTTATTCCGAGGTCACCGGTGTCGCATACAGTATTTGAAGACAAGACAAGCTATTACTACCATACAAGCCTTTGTTCGTGGTCATATTGCAAGGAAAGAGTTAAGAGAACAGACGTTGGCTTGTCTTGTTATTCAGAAGTATTATAGAGGATACAGAAGAATGAAAGATGCTTGTGATGAGTTTAAACAGAAAAGAGATGTGGTGATTAAATTACAAGCATTACACAGGTGTCGCATGGTGCGTACACGATATTGTAACAAGAAAAGATCAGCTGTTATAATCCAAGCTGTTGTAAGAGGTTATGAAGGAAGAAAGAGATACACACAGATACAGCATGCTGTTCACGTGCTTCAGCTTCGTTACCGTGCTTACCAAGCAATGTTAAGAGATCGAGAAGAATACGTGAGAACACGTGATGCAGTTATAACACTGCAGGCATTATACCGAGGTCACATGACAAGAAGACAACAGCAGTTGATGCACAATGCTGCAACCATGATCCAATCTCATTATCACAGAGCTGTTGCCCGCACAAGGTATCTACACCTGCAACAGTGCACTATGGTCATTCAAATGAGATACCACGCTTGGTGCACCGGCAAACAAGTACAGAAAGAATACAGGGAACTGAAGCAAGCTACATTAACACTTCAAAAGCATGTTCGTGGTAAGCAAGTCAGGAAGGAAGTACGCGCCATGACCACGGCAGCTAGCGTCATTCAAACTCGTTATCGTGGATACAGAGATAAGAAGCGTTACTTGAAGTTGAAGGAATCTGCTTTGGTGGTTCAAAGGCGTTACCGTGCTCTCATGTTGACACGCGCTGCTCGTGTGGAGTACGTCACTAAACGAACATGCGCAGTCCTCATTCAAAGTCACATGCGTCGTTTCTTATGTGCAAAGCAGTTCCAAGTTCAGAGAGATGCAGTATGCAAACTGCAAACAAGATGGCGTGCAGTTCTGGTGTCCAGGAGAGCAAGGATGCAATATCAACATATTGTTGATAGTATTACAAAGATGCAAGCATTTGTAAGAGGTTATAATGCCCGCAAGTTGGTGCGAAGAGAAAGAGCTGTTATAAAAATACAAGCTTGTTGGCGAGGCTTACAACAAAGGCGTCTATATGTTACGCAACGTCGGGCGTTAGTTAAAATACAAACGTGGTATAGGATGGTACGACAACGAAGATCATATCTGCTCTCCTTGGAACACATTGTGTATTTACAACAATTAATCCGCGCCAATCAGCAATGCAGCAGAGAAATGATAAACTATGCTATAACACGTGGTGCAATAATCACCCTACAAGCTGGTGTTCGTGGTTATATGGTGCGTAAAGAACAACGCGAGAAAACTGAACACGTGATCAAGATCCAGGCTTGGTTCAGGCGTCATATTGCTGAGCAACGATACACGCATCTGAGACAATCTGTTGTTTTATTACAACAACGACGGCGAGCAATGCTTATCAGTCGTGAAACACAAGTTAAATACCAGCAATTACGATATTCCACCATCGTCTTACAATCTCACGTGCGGAAAATGATTGAACAACGTCGCTATGAGCAAACGTACAGCAAGATCATATGTCTTCAGGCTGCAGTCAGGTGTTTCATAGCCACATCTACATACACGCGGTTACGTCATGCTACCATGGTGATTCAGCGTAGTTATCGTGCTCGTATGGTATATCTATGGTATAATTATCAACGAGGAGCTTGTATAACTTTACAAGCAAATATCAAAGCTTGGATAGCAAGACGACGATATCTTGATATAAAACGAGCAACTCGCGTCATTCAAATACGTTACCAAGCAACTATGGTTGGTAAGAAGCAACAACTGGAATACCAGAGGGTACGTTGTGCTGTCACAACCATACAAGCTACCATACGTGCTTGGTTAGTACGTCAGCAGTACACGAGATTAAGACAAGCAGTGGTAGTGACACAAGCGTATGTACGTGGTATACTGGAACGCAAGAAGTATAGAAGATTACGTCAAGCAGTCGTGGTGATACAGAGGAGACTACGAGCAATGATACTTGGGGAATGTGAACGACATAAGTTCTTACTGGAAAAACGTTGTGCAGTGGTCATTCAGAGTTGGTATCGTGGTCATCGTGAAAGAATGACATTAATACGAATGAAAAACGCCGCTGTGAAGATTCAAGCATGGCTACGTTGTGAAAGATCAAGAAGTGTTTATCAACAAATGCGTCACTCTGTTATTGTAATACAGAGTTCTGTCAGGTGTTATCAAGAAAAGAAGAGATATTTGATGTATAGACATGCCGTTATTAAGATACAAGCTTTACAACGCATGAAACGAGAGCGATGTAACTATGAAATACTCAGATCTACCACAATACAGTTACAAAGACGGGTTATTGGTAACCTGTTATGTCGTCATCAACGCATCAAATACCAGCAACTTAGGAATGGTATCGTTCGTTTACAGTCTCTCTACCGTGGTAGGAAAGCGCGCGAGAACGTACGCAGAATGAAAGCAGCCAATGTTATACAACAACGATTTCGCGCGTATATCACAGGACGACGTATGCGGGATTGGTTCACTCGAGTACAAACAGCAGTGGTTATAATACAGTCTCATTATCGTGGTCACATGGCCAGGAAGTGCACGAGGATGGAGAGAAGCGCGCGGATTATTCAAGCTTTGGTTCGTGGCAATCAAACAAGGAGAATGTTGGAAGTATGTCCAAAATAGTAGATAACTTTACACTCCATGATCTTAATATAACCATATTAATTTTCTAGAAGAGACGTGAAGAGCAGGCTGCCAGACTTGCAAGGTTCTCTGCTGCAGTTTATGCTCATTTGATGGTCATACGATTACAACGAGGCTTCAGAAAAGCTAGAGCTATAGCGCTGTTCAAAGCTAAAATGGATCGCTTAGTTTTTCTACAGGTTTGTATATACATGCATACATCATATGCATATATGTATAAGATGCTTTGAAAAAGTCCCTGCACCTTACATGTTCATTTTCCCGTATTTTGTAGCGATGGTGGCGAGCGAAACTTCAGAGATTGGAGTATTTGCGACAGAAACACTTTGCTTGTATCATTCAACGCTGGTGGCGTCGTCAACTTGTGATCAAGACTAAAGCTGTTGTGAAAATCCAAGCATTATTAAGATGTGTTTTAGCCAAGCGATATGCGAGGAAACGACGTGAAGCCATTGTTGCCTTACAGGTTGAATACTAGTCCTATGTGCAGATATAAGTCACCATGTTTGCATTGCATAGATCTTAATGATTTATTGCATTTTTAGTCGCACATCCGTGGTTATTTAGTTCGCAAACATTGCAAGAACGTGAAAGTTAAGAAGGCAAGGAAGAGGTTACAACAAGCAACATCACGTGTTACAGAAGCAATGAAGCTTTGTAACAGGACAAGATCTGCCTTAGATTACCTTTTAAAATGCAAAAATCTGAGCACAGTTCTTGGAGCGCTGGTAAATCTTGGTGAGTGATATCGGAGAACTGAAAAAAGGAGAGAAAATACTGTGTTAATACCGGTTAATTATTCTAACAACAAATTATAAAACTAATTCTAATTGTTCTAATTTCACAGAGGTTGCAACAAGGTTATCACATGTTTGTAGTGAACGGCTCGTAATGGATAACGCTTTGAGTGTGATCTTTAAAGTTGTCCGCACAGCAAATAGAAGTTTAGCTGATATTGAGTTGATCAAACATTCTTTAACAATATTCATTAACGTGTCAAAGGTACAGAAGGCATTCGCGCCTGTGTACAGGCTATGTACACGGGGATGGTTAAACACAATGTAATGACTACTTCTTATATATATATATAGTGTCCAACAACCAACACAGCTGTGGTGTACCATGAACCAAACTCGTTGGAAACCCTCCTAGATCTCACATGCATGTTTCGAGAAAAATCTGAGATATTCCAAAGAACATGTAGTTTATTAACTATATTATGTCAACATGAAAGTATTAGACAAGTATGGAAGAGTCTTATCGTACGCAAAAAGAAATGTTTCTCACGGATTTTGTTTATATATTTTCAGGAGTTATTTGATACTGAGAAAGCAGTGAGCAAACTTAAATCTGTGTATACTTTGACGAAGAGAAAACACGATATTGATATCAAACGGAATAAGCAATCAAAACATTCCATTATGACGTCAAAGAAGACATCGAACACTACTACGTCACTGCACGCCATCACAGAACTTGTTTCACTACTTGGCTTAGTTGATAGATAGTTTATATATAAGTAGCTTATACTGCTAGTCTTATAACCATCGCGATATATAAAAGAGTAGTAACCCTTGCTGAGATAGAGTTAGACCGGGGATAGGAATCAATGTTAGCTCAGCGATGCAGGTGCAAGTAATGTAACAAAATATTTAACAATTACATTTTCATTTTATTAACATTGGAAAATATTTTGTCAAGTGATATACTGCCCACAGTTACTAAGTTAAGATGTCAATCTGTATATATATATGAAGCCTTCCCTTTTAGTTATACCTAGAGACGTTCTACCGAGTGGTAGTTAGTTTTAGTTATTATTAACTTAATATTGTTGTAGTCGCAACAGCGAAAAGAATTTTTAATTTCTTTGAAAAATAAAAGAACAATATTGACTTTGCGTGTTTTCAATGAGATTATTTTCTCTCGAATAATCAAGTTGAGTCGCCGGAATATTGGCAAAAATACAACACAATAATAGTATTCATAAACAACCAACAGAATTTGCGAAATTCTATCGTTTCTCGCCGTATTCAAATCAGCTTTTTATGGCGCAAGCATTGTGTGGGTTGAAATACTCCCACAGTGAGTCCCCCGCAACCATAAATACTTGTAAAATACATTAATATCGCTAGCTAGAACTGGCTAATTTCATGATGCCATAATTTTTTTGACAATTTCGCACCTAATTTCGTGGCAAAGTTCTTTCGCAAGTACACCCCAGCTGGTCGTTTCAGCGAGACCAGCCAGATCGCGCATGCGCAACCGGAAGTTCGAATCATTTATTTAGAATAAATATAAAATATTATGTTTTGAACAATAGCAGCATCAGACTCAGTTGGGGTTTTGAGTTGAAAGTAACTTATTAGTTATAAGCACCAACATAACTTAGGAATCATGGATATGGGAATGAATAAAATGAACATGAGTCATAATATGAACGGAGATCATGGTGGGAATTCCAGTCACGGAAATATGACACATCATATGAGCATGCAGGTTTATATTATTATTTAATATAGTTTGATGTTCGAACATATTACATGGTCACCATTTAACGAGTTGCTTGTGAAATAGAAAATCTTACATTCAGACGAGTTAAAGTACGAACTGTAGAACAGGAAGTGAATGAGATTTTGTTTTCATATAAATTAGTTACGCTAATAGCATTCACCTAATATTATAAATCATATCGTTGTATATTTCATATCCATGAATTTTAATTAACAGTTAAAGAACCGCGTTTTGTTGCGTAGCAAAAAGACTAGTTTTAAAATTCGAGTTCGACATTTATATTCTCGAAATGTCGTCATTTTCCATTGTGGGTGTTAGTTATAGCAACTGAGCATGTTCAGCTCACATTTGATTACAAAGTGTTGTTTCTTTTTAGATGTACTTTGTTTTCAGTAGGAAAGCAACAATCTTGTTCGAAGAATGGGATGTTAATAGCACTGAAGGTGAATTTTTTCGCACCTTTTCTCGCTACACATTTCTGACGGAGAAAATCAACAAATTAAAAAAATACCATTTTAAATAACAAAAAACATTACTATATATATACCTCCTGTTGGGAAATATCACCATCTGAACTTTTGTAGTATTCTTTGATATTTATTTCTCTTATATTAAGCTTTTATCAAATAAACCTCTGTTTTTATGTGTGCTCAATAACACCGGGATAATCCGAGTGATTTCCATAACTCAAAATGACACTCACGAAGGGCTACTGCGCATGTGTCACGTATCATTAATAAGAGATAATTAGTTTCTAATCCATATAGAATGGTTCCAATCCAGTTTGATGATTACCTCAATTTTTTTTTGAAAAGAAAATTTAAATACCTATATAATAATGATAACAATGGCTTCACTTCATTTCATAATAATGATTCCGTAATTTTTCAATTTGTTAATTTCTTAGGTATGATATGGTCTTGTGTTGTCGTCTTCCTCATGTCTATTTTATACGAGGGATTCAAAGTATTCCGCGAGTTTCTAAGACGTAAATATGTTGTGAATCACAAAGCACAAAACATGAATGGTCACGTTGCCGGAGGGATGTCAAATGTGGGATATCGGCAAAACACGTATGTCTTTTCTACTCGTGACTGTGTCTATCTCTCGTACGAAATTATCTTTTTCCATAGGAAATAATCCAGTCCACGTTCTACTAGCTATTGCAAAATTTCATCAGGGCTTCGCGTAGCTAAATTTCGCAATTGATATGGAATACTAATCAACTATCGCATCTTATTTTCTAGAAATCGTTTTTGCAACTGGCATCACTTCCTGCAATCTTTTTTACATATGATTCAAGTAGCTGTTAGTTATTTCTTGATGTTGATAGCTATGACTTTTAACGGATGGTTATTTATATCTGTGTGTGTTGGTGCAGGTGTTGGTTATTTCTTATTTAGTTGGTTGATTTCAAAACCATTTGATACCAATGAACATTGTCATTAATCATATAATCGCAATAACAATCAATTATTATTACTGATCAACAGTAATCATCATGATCTGACTCGAGCCCCATGTCGGCATCTCCACGTTATTTTATTGAACAAAAGGGCGTAGTTATTTATAACGATCAATTTTACGATTCATTCTTTAGTGAACACAATGATGTATATCTAGTAAAATTTATAGTACTTTCCTAGAACTATACAACCTGTTGTAACTATATACTCTTAACAATAAAAACAAACATCCGTGCTGCCATTTTGAAAATAAAATATAGCTATTGTGTATATACATTCTTCAAAACTGTGTCAGACATTACTTTCGTGAAGGGTAGGAAGGTCGTTTAGTCTTAGTGTTGAAATATCATCTTCTAAATTATTGTTCGTGAGTAATAGTTGCTCATTTGGCTGCGACATGTTTGAAGCATGGTGTTTAGTACGCGTGTTACACCATCTGTCCGTAAAAGAAAAACCCAGACCTGCCCCCGCGATAACACATGCTAATATTGATATATCATATGACATTGCAAACAACATCAATAAGTAGTGTATAGCTTCAAGAAATGTGTGAAATACGGACGAGATAAAATACCACGGATTGAGCCTGGAATAAAGTAAAAAACACGAATCAAATTTGAATAAGTTTTAATAAAATTACGATGACCCGGCAGGCTTTATATTGAATGATAATGCTATACTATTATATTACACTCATAATCACCTTGCGCCTGGCATTGTTCTAATTGCCGCGACCATTCCTTCTAATTTCTTTCTCCACGTTCGGAGAACTTCAAAACTAAGCGACAACAGGAAGGCCACTAAGAAAGCAGTTAAAAGTCCTGTAAAAATAACCAGTCAGTCTTGAAACAATTATAAATTCATCATTGAGTCATATTATGAAATTTTACCTTTGATGCTGTCGATCTTCCATTGTTGAAAAATCAAGACACGCGCGTCATTAAACACGATATTATGAAGAAATAAACCATTCTTCATTTCATAGGAAATACTCTAACCATGCTTCAAATAATTGAAACATTTAATAAATTGCAGAGATAAGTTAAAAATGGAATTAAAAAACAACGTATACTCGATGGAACGCGAGCTACTATCACAAACAACGGAAGTTGTTTAGAATATTGCAGTTACTCACAGTCACAATTCTCAGGAATTTTTTGTTTTTTTATCAAATGTCGACTGATCCACGATAATATTAATGTTTCTCTCAATGTTACAGACAACCATTTGCTGATACACAGTAAATTATCCAATGAAAGAGTCCTAACAACAATTAAACACTTTTCGAACCATTTTATGATATGCTAATAGCCATAATAACCACAAAATGAATAATAATGTTTCGTAATCAATCGTAACACTAAACTACCTATAAATCTTCTTGGTAACGTGAGCTGATAATACAATAATTTGACATCAATTCGATGTAAATATTTTTTTGGACTAGTTCAATGCTAGTTTAAAAAGCTACAATTTTCGTCAAGTTGAATGTGTTTTTACTTCGATTCAATTGTTATTAAAATGACATTTTTATATAATGAAATTAACATAGTTGTATCAATATTATGACTAGTTAGATGTGATTGAAGTCAATCATTTGAACCTACATAGCTTACATATTGGGTTTATATTTCAAACTTCACACTGACGTATCATAAAAAGTTTAATTGAATGCCTAACGCCTTCATTGGTGAGATGTTTCGTCGAATAATCTCACATTTTCAATACAATACCATATATTCAACAGGTCATTCCATTCAACCATAACAATCATATTATAATCAAATAACAAACATTCTTTATAATAAACATGTATTTATATACAATCATATACTTTTTTTTACTTTTTTCTATTATCTACGAATGTTTTATGTTGGGGGATGCGCTACGGAAAAAAACACCAACGAAATCAAGTAACAAGAAAGGTGAATTATCACACAAAATACTAACTTAAGAAGATCTTTCTAAGTTCATAATGTATATATTCACAGTTCTGATTTTTCCAAATTCGAAGCTATAATTAGAACACATTCATATAT
>FXAL01001886.1:0-19042 GCA_900177555.1 Renilla reniformis
CTACTGCTACTGCTACTACTACTACTACTGCTACTGCTGCTACTGCTACATGTAGATACCTCGGCGCCAAAACTGTGTGCAACTTCATGGACAAGCACAATTTCAGTAATAGCACTCGGTAGTCTTGAATTCTCCAAATTTAATGTCACCAGGGCCACGTTCTCGCTTGCAGAATTTGAGGTGTAAACAGGACACGCGCCAAATGTCTGTGCTAAACCAATTATACCATTTACAAATGGTGTATATGTGAAGAAAATTGCTTCACAAAAAGTTACTAATACTTCTCGATTGATCAAAGCGTCGTAAAAAGTATGGGCATCGCGCTTTCCTGAACCTTTGAAGAGATTTTGCGTTTCTTTTTTATTATATATGCGTAGTTTACCAATGTGAAAGCGTATCCCGTATGGCTGGTAAGTGTCGCTGGTATTGAAATTTTTATCAAAAAGTGTATTCAATGCATAAACATGGTGTAATATCAACATTAATGCATTCAAATTGCCACCAGCCATATCACGGAACTTGTAATCTGCTTCTAAGGAAAGGCGGCATATATTGCGTGAAAGCGAGTGTCGTTGAGGTGACTTGTTCGCACATCCAGCAGAACGATCATATCTTGTATGCGCATTCTGGTTTCTGTGTCGTAACAGGTAATGATATTGTTCTATATTGATAAGCTCCTTTGCGTTATAGATGATCGAATGGATATTATTATCTGATTGTGGAAAATATGTTTGAGCAGGTTCAATAAAATATATTCCATGTTCTTTTGAATGGAATACGCCGGAGAATAAACCATTGTCAAAAAGTATTCCATGCACTTTCGAATGTTCTTCGTCACCTTGTAACCAACCTTCCACAAACATATGGTGACTTATACCGCGGATGGGTGCACCACTGTCGTCGATGAATTGTGTTTCAGACGAAACAGTTGTTGTATCTTGTTGGAAAATCATTGTAAAAGATCTATTGAATGCAGTGAACGTCAAAGTTCTTGTTTCCGATGGCTGGGTTACGCGCTTCCATCTTGTGTTTAACGTATAATTAAGTGTCTCATAGTGGCGAACAAACTTACTCAGATTATCTTTGGCGTAACATCCAGAGATGGTAAGGAGTAGAAAACTTAGGAACTTGAAAGGGATTTTTCTAGACATCTTGAATATCAAGAACTACTAGATACGGGATGATGTTTGAGCTGTAGCTAGTATACAATATCTTTTTCCTGTCGTGCGGCAGTTTAGTTTTTACTTCGTTTCCCCTGATATTGGACGCACCTGCACCACTGGCAAATGCACTGCGAAACAATATATAGCTGTAGTGTTTTTACGATTTTAAAATTCAATAACAGTGACAAATAGCTAGCTATTGATTCCATTTTTCCCCAGCGAATCGAACGCCTTAATTAGCGTAGCTAATGAGCTAAATGAAGTTCCACCAAGCAATTAATATTTATTTACTACCTAAAATATTTTGCGCTTTTTTCAAAACTGAATTTAAAAGACAGCATTATTCATTAGTATATATGTCATTCACAAGCTAAATTTTAGAATACCCGTCCATTTTGGAACCGTAGCCCTACTAATTATCAAACATCTTGTGCTCGTTATATTTATGTACATCAATAGTTTATTGTAAAAAATAAGGAATTGATTCAAAGATCTCCAGTTACAGCTAATTTTGTAAAGTACAAATCAAAGTTGTTCATCATGGGGGTGTTCACGTAGTTCGTGCATATCTCCTTCATTTCCACTCTCTGATTTACGTCCGCGCTTACAACAGAAGCAATTCAAGTTTTTATGAGGAGACTTGGCATGCAGCTCAGGGTTATTTGTCTCTGTGTATTGAGCTCCAAACACAACCATTAAAACAACAATAATGACCAGACCAATGGTACCCAATAATATGGCCCACCAGTACTTGCGTGTTAGCTCTTTCACACCTGTGAAAAAGACGACAAATCATTAATGAAATACTTCAACAAATACGTTGTGTTTATTAACAATTACCATCAGTTGTGAAATACAGTTTGAATAATTGCAGCAATGGCCCATCAAGGTCGACACGTTGACAGTATTTGAAATAGTCACAATAACCAGCATTGTTCGCACATGGTGTACCAATACTGTAGTTATATGGTGTTGGTCTCTCTAACTATAATAGAATAAAGAAACATGTACTATGTAGAATCATATTAACTAATTAGGTAAGTGTTACAACATATTTCTTACCACTTTTATCTTATGGGCTGGTTGACATGAACCATCATGGATACAACATGCAGTACACTCATATTCCCTCTCTGTACACTCACAAGGCTTCAGATTATAATTGGTACATATAGACTTGCTACACAAACCATTATGACACATCAAGGCACCTCCTTCACAGAGTGTCCGATTATTATTTATCGCCATCTGTTGCGGACAAGTGTAATTTTTCGTAGCTGTAATTACTGCAGCAGTTGGACAATGTGAATCAGAAAGACACACAGTTCCTTCTTCACATTTCCTTTCATCACTCACTGGTTTACAACTTGTTTTATCACAGCATGGACCTATTAAATAAAGTAGTATATCAGTGTATATATGATAAATAGACAACCTTTGTGAATATGGTACCTTGACTTGGGCTGCAAACAATTCCTGGTGCGGTGTTGAGTTTACATGTTTCCCAATTACAACAATTACCAGGTTCAAACACCTCACAATAAGCTTTCGGGCCACAATCACATTCCTCGTTGCCTTCAATAACACCATTCCCACAAAGATCGATCTCTCTTTCTAACATCCGTTCAATACTTTCTAAGCAATAGCGGGGCTGTGGTTTAGCATTAATATCAATGACTCTTCGACGTTTAGCATTGACATTTGCTTTAATTTGTGCAATGCTACATAAGGAGAACAAGCTATTGCGGGTTCTATCACCACTAGTTGCTCGACTATACATGATGAAGTTACCATCATAACCACCTGGACTACAGTCTTCATTGTCATGCTAAATAACAAATAAACATACATTAAATATGATAACAACCTCACTCATGTCATATTGGGGCAAACTAGGCTGAGCATGATCATGATAATGTAATATTTCTGGAGGTTTTTGTCAGTGTAACTTGAAATAAATAAAGGTCACCTCAGCCCCAAAAGCATGACCCACTTCATGAGCAAATGTGATTTCAGAAACTTTTGGTGGACTTTTCCTCCCATACAATGTGAATGTAACTACGGCTGTGTTATAACTGCTACGTCCCCTTCTTGGATCACACATACCACCAGCTCGACCAGAAGGATAACCAATGTAGGCCAGGCCTAGAATACCACCCTCAAAATCCCGGTGGGTAAAATAAACTGCTTCACAAAACTTGGAATAATCTTTGCGAGTCATCCTTGTCAAAAAAGTTGAAATATCAATATTCATTTCTTGTAAACTTGTCGGCGTTTGTTCCTTGTTGTATACTTGGAGAAAACCCACTTGAAATTGAATACTATACGGTTTATAAGTGTCACTCGTGTTAAATGTTTTTCTATAAATTATATTCAATGCTTGAACGTGTTTCAATATCTCTCCTACAGCTAAATCTGCACTCTTTGTCATTTCTAAGAAAGTGAAATCTGCTTCCATAGACAATAGACAAGTGTTTTGTTCATTGTCGTTGACTGCACGACGTTCGCGTGCGAACAGACGTTCATCTTCATTGTGGTAATAAGTTTGGATTTTAGGTGCTTGTTTTGCTTTGCTAAACCTCATATCATATTTGATATCATCGTCTCTATAAATAACTGAATGAAATCCAATCGGGTTGTCGAAATAATAACGAGCAGCTTCGATGAAAAACACACCGTCTTTTGAGAATATTTTCCCAGTAAATGTGCCGTCTTTCTCCAGGACGCCATGAACAAATGAGTCTGGCTCTCCCAAAACTTCGCCAACTAATAATGATTCTTTGTCGAAATCTATTTCTTTACCCTCTCCATCGACGATTTGCACACCAGATGCCAATGTTTCAGCATCGGGGCGTAAAGATAACTGAAAATTCCGTCCATGAGCCTTAAATTCCAAAAAATGTTCGTTCGTTTTGACATTCCTTCTGAACACCTTTGGCTTACCAGCATAGCTTAGCGGCTCGTAATGGTTTATGAATTCATTTAGAGGTACCTTCACAGCGCGACATGTACTAAAGAAGGAAAGGAGAATATAGAGAATATGCACAAGAGTACGCATATTCAGTATATTGTATGGTAGCAGCTTCGCAGGTATTTCAACAAGGTTGCAATTATTGACAGTTTCCCATGGCTGGTCATTATTAAAAATATTATTCATAAATTGAACCAATAACAACGCTGCAAATTATTCAGATTCCTGATAGAATACATTAATTGGATTAACCTATGAAAGTGAAATACTAACTAGCTGCAGTACAGTCAATCATGTCACAAAGATCTTTCAAATTCTTCAGAGATGTCTATATCCAAGGTTTTAAACTTCAACGACTTTCTCAGTGAATAATTATAACCTGTAATGAAGATTTACTATATGACTAGGCCTGTTCAACCATTCTACCAAATACCACCAGAAACAGATAGCATCTCAACCACCATGTGTCCAGCTTGGACAACCCACTGGTTACACTCACCCACACTTGATGAAAACCAACGAAAGTACCAACAACCAATTCCTTCACATACTATATGTCAATCGAAACTGACTAGGAAATAAACTTTCAAACTATATAGTAACACCAGGGATTTCAAGAAAAGAGTATGCACAACGCAGATCAAGTTTGATAAAGTACATATAAGTCCAAGTCAGGTTTATATGCATTGCTATCAACAATGTTTAATATTGACACAGGATGCTAAAAGACACCCATTTTGGGAGGTCACCAACTGAAAAACATGTAATAATAATCTGTGGTAGCCCAGTGTACCATATGGCACCAGATATACCGTATGCAGCTACACAAACCAACCATCATTGTTTAGCAATAGATCAAGTCACTGTTGAAACAGTATATGGTTATCTTATGTAGGTACCCTTTTCGGCAGAATGCGAATTTCTCTTACCTTACTGGTTTCCAAGAACCAGACACAATTTTAGTATTAGGTCGGTGGGTTGCTTCATTTCAACAATTTGATTCAAAGATAATTCAGAATAATCATTGTATAATAATGTGATTCAGAAACAGGGATACGTAATAAAACAACAGATTATAATACAATACTCTTCACAAGACCCAAAGATAAATCAAGGTACACTGATGTGCTCTACATTGCGGTATTAATTAACACACTGAGATATTATTGATCACTAGAGAAATGTGGGATGGTCCTAGGACAGGCATTGATGAAGCAGTCAATCACTTTGGCTTTGATGAAGTAGGCAATAATTGCCAAATAGATATCAAAATACAGTTGAGAGCTACATGCAATTTATGTATCATAGGCCTACCCGATTAAACAGTTGGGTGGCATTTTGAGGAAGAGGTATTCACTTTACTGCACATCAATATATACTATCATCCAATGTATTGTATATAATTAATCAGATACAATGATGAAGAAATTAATATTTGGTATGATCATTTGGAGCCAGTTCATCTTTTCTTAAACAAGGAAATCACAGATGTTCTTTTCAACACATCAGATTTTAGATTTAGTCGTAAGTTACACACACGTAAGGTACTGGTGTATGGTGAATTTAACCATACTTTTCAAATAGGAATTCATAAGATTGGCCACATTATTGAAGGACTAAGATTGATCAAATCATCATCTGAAATATCTTTACTTGAAAAATGTTGTTCTATTACATCAAAAGCAAACAAGGAGGTACTACAACGCGCATATCCTGCTAACCTAGTTTTGTTATAAACCTGTATTTTTTCGTAAATGAAGGTGATGTATCGAACTAAGCCAGGAATGTCCGAGTCTTACTTACACAGTTTAATAGACCACCAATGCCGTATACTTGGTGCTAACCATCTATCATTCCCTCCTGTGGTTGCTGGTGGTACTATGGCTAACACATTACATTATATCGACAATGACTTGATACTTAAGTATGTCAACAAAATATTACCATTCTAATAATAAACTAACAAAACTACATTTTATTAGAGATGGCCAACTTGTGTTAGTTGACAGTGGCTGTGAATATTATGGTTATTGTAGTGATGTAACAAGAGTTTGGCCAGTGAATGGTCAATTTAGTCAAACGCAAAGAGAACTGTATGAAATGCTGCTATACATTCAAAAAACATGCATCAAAGTAATCCAAATTTGGGAGAAATTCACCATAGTAACACAGTGATGAGTATACTTCATTCTAGATTTGTCAAGTTGGTAATACCATACAACAAGTTTACAATGGTATGCTCGAGTTGATGGCAACTGAATTTGAAGGTACTTGAAGTCATTGTTAGGTGGAAAATCAAATGCAAACTACTCTCTTTCCTTTCCAGCTTTTGGACTGATTCCCAAGGGACTTTCACCTCAAAAGAAACAAGAGGTGTGATATCATGTGGCCATGACAGGTTGTTCACCCAATGTGCGATAATATGTTTTTCTTTCAATAATAGTATGTGAGACGTCTGTGTCCACATCATGTCTCTCATTATCTTGGTATGGATGTACATGATACCAGCACAGTCAGTAAAGATCTGGCTTTCATACCTGGTATGGTGATAACAGTTGAACCAGGCATTTATATCAAGGAAAATAACCCTGATGTCCCCACCAGGTGAGAATGCCCTTCTTAGTCATTCAATCAGGCACAAAGTGTGACTGAATGAACTCTATGTGTTTTTAGATACCATGGCATTGGGATGAGAATTGAAGATGATATTTTGATCACAGAAAATGGACCATTAGTTTTGTCTTCAGAATGCCCGAAAGAAGTTGATATGATAGAAAATACCATGAATGAAAGATGACAATACCACAATAAGGAATACAATAGTGTGTGCATTAATTCCTATAATAAATACAATTCAGACACAATACTATACACTAGTCAATGTTGTTTGTTAACAACCTATGGTGTCACACAGAGGGACTTTGACCACCCCAACACCACCACCCAAGCGTCTATAATTCATGCCACCATACATTTTCCATTGATTATTTGCATCAAGTACTTCGATTGTTTTGAGATATGTTGTACCATCAAAACCACCAACAGCTAAGAGTTGACCATTAACGACTGCTAGGCCAACACCACTTCTACGAGAGTTCATAGCAACAACTGGACTCCACTGGTTAGTATCTGGGTCAAAACACTCAGCACTGCTTAGCTCTGTTGACTCATCTCGACCTCCGACTAAAACAAGTGATAGATTAGGTCATTAACATGGTGTGAATAACTTTGAATAAGTGAAAACTAAGCTAGCTATTCTGAAAAAAGCTCATTTGTGACTAGGTTTAAAAATGTTCATCAAACCTGCATAGAGTTTCTCTTGATAAGCAGAGACACCAAGATGTTTCCTTCTTGTTCCCATTGAAGGCATTGCTTTCCAATGATTGGTTGTTGGATCATATCTTTCAACTGTATTTAATGGTGATGTGCCATCAGAACCTCCAACTGCATATAAATAATCTTTCAAGACTGCAACCGATACTCCCAGTCTTCTTGTACTCATTGAAGCTACTCTAGTCCATCTGTTCTCTTTAGGATCATATCTTTCAACAATATTCAAGCAGGAAACACCATCTTGCCCACCAACTGCATACATATACCTTCAATAATAGTGAAAGTTAATATTAATTGTGTCGAATAATTTCACACAGGTGTATTCTGATGTCTACTCTTCCTTGCCAATGTTAAATTAATTGACAGTAGGTAATCATATTGAAGTGAAGATAGAGTGGAGTGCTTATTCAAGCAGTCCAAGAGTGTCTTACCCATTCAATACAGCCACACCAACACTTGTGCGACATGTACTAGTTGGTGCCACATCTGAACTCCATTGGTTAGTCTTTGGATCATATCTTTCCACACTATTCAAGTAACTACTACCATCATGCCCACCAACAGCATATAATAAATTATCTAACACCGCAACACCAACTCCACATCGTCTTTTATTCATGGGTGATACCAGCCTCCATTCAGAGTTCTGTGGGTCATATCTTTCAACACTGTTGATTGCATCACCACTACACCAACCACCAACAGCAAATAAAACTTCTGTACATTTCGTTGGCCTTCGTGGTCGCGTCCTGGGGCCCTGCATTAATAGTCGTTGCTCTGGCAACAAGAGATAATTCTTAGCCTCGTCAACTAGGTCCCTACATAACTCATCACTTTTAATAAGCATGTCCGTACTAACAACACCAACCAAGAACTTTGGACCGAGAAGCGGTAATCGAACATGTTGAAGTATTGATGATAAATGATGTCGTCTTTCTGATACATTATTTTTAATCCAGTTCATGACAGCTGAGAATACCATCTCTTCTGATGGTACATTGAGTTCATCACTGGATACTAGATCTAATAACTGTCCATAAGGCAGTAATAGAAACTCCTCACTCTCAACAACCTCTTGGAAGTTATGATGTGTAAACATATCAGCAAATCTTAACAGTTCACGACATGCATGTGTGTCAGCAAAGGCTCGTATACCCAAACAGTTTGTTGGATCTAACTGTCTCTTCAAGAACTCACAACATATCTCCTGGATCTCAGTGAGTTGCAGAAGACAAGCAGCGGGTAATAGTGTTTGCACGTTAGATTCCTTAACTGTGATGGCACCCGTGTAGGCAAACGTGATTAACAATTCCATAGCATTTTCATCAACGTCACGTATATGTACCTCTGTTTGTCTCGTCTCTGCCAACTCTCCTGTGAACATTGCCCTGAAATATGGACTACAAGACGCTAAAATGACCCTATGTGCATACAATACACGCGAACCAACATTAAGCACTACATCACAAAGTTCTTTACACTTTCGTAATCCTTCTAAAGCGTCTAAAACATGTCTTGGATGACGTTCTGACATATGATGTAGTATGGGTTTATTTGAATGAGATTTTTTCCCGACAGCAGCGGTAAACGAGACAGGACCATCCGCTAAATAATTCTCCATTTCTCTGAGGACATAACAGGGTGAAAACAAGCCAGTAAACAATTGAAAACTGATCAATACATTGACAACAATATTATTTACAACTCATATTCATGATCAATTAGAAGACCATTAAAACGAGGCTTGCTCAATACCAGCTTCCGTCTTTGAACGCAATTTATGCAAATTAACCTGACTTACTCAAACATGTGCGTCTTGACGCTGTATAATACTTTACTGGCGTTTACCATCACCAGTGGTGATGCACAGTGTTATTAGGGATGCCAACCAACATATAGGAGAGATACACTAAGCATTGCATGTCATTTTTGTTTGAAAAGTGACGATAATTAATCAAAGTTCAAGATGATATCTATATGACCACACCTTTTCCGGTACATAGCGCATTTCACACGCTCTTGATAAACGGAGATAACCAAGTACAAACCGCACTCGATTAACATAGCGAGACGATCATTTTCTATTTAAAAACACAATCCAAACTTATATTCTTGCTGTTGAAAGATCATGATTTATCTATTATCAGATAACACTATATTTGGCATAACACTTGGCTTTGTCTGTGTGTGTGAGTGGGTCAGTGTTTGACGGCTGATAAATATTCCAGTTAATTGGGGCCGCGCTTTCCTGAACTATTTTCATGACTCGCCAAAGTACAGGAAATGTGCAAACTGTGACATCTCCTTATATAGGCAGCTATCATTCATCGGCATTTTTCCATCATTTTTCACGAAGCAAGAAATATTGTGATTTTCTGATAATCCCTTTGAGAGAACAATTCCTCTTTCTACCTTAAATTTTTCAGAAAACAGGATTTTAGGATGCCAGCAGGCCAGCAATATATTCCCCATTACTTTTCAATATCTACAGGTGAAATAATCAATTTAGAGATTTTTGGGGGAAATAATTCTGGGGCACGTCTATTTATAGTATTTTACCAAGATCTTGTAGTTTGAACATAATCTGTTCCATGGCAACTTTCAGTTCATTTCTGTTCTTCTGCAATGCTTCAACTGACGCTGTTTCTTTATTTGAAATTAACCAATCATTCTTCTCCAAACACAGCTTATTAGCAGTGCTCTAATGATGAAAAGTTGGCTGAATTTTTTATCTTGTATTTATGGTCATTTGACCGGCATATAGGCAGTTGTTCTTACTTTATCATCTCTGGTTAATCTTCCTAGATTTTTCTCAGGATCTGTCAGAATACTTTTGACATTTTGAATAGCTTCTTGGAGTGCTACAATGGCTTCTGGAAAGAATGACCAGTCAGTATATAGAGTGTCAAAACTTGAGAATGTTTCTCAAAACTCTATCTATATACCTGCTCGATCAAGGTAGTCAACACAATTGTGCTTATCATATCTGTTGGCACTATCCCTCGCTCGTTCACCATGAATGTTACAAATTTGCATATTAGTTCCTTGTTCAACTAACAACTTAACACATTCAAGATGTCCCCACGCTGCTGCTCTATGTAATGCAGTGTAACCTTTAAATCAAAAATACTATCGTTATCCCATTAAACAATAGTTTCATGGAACAATAGAATCATGAGCCTACGGTACAAGAACCGCTGACCAAATTGTAATATTGCGTAATTGTTACATTAGTTTATTTCCACTATATTCCAAAAGTCGTACCTCTTTTAGTTGCCGAATTAGGATCAGCGCCATACTCGATCAGTGTACGGATAGCGTCTGTTCTTCCTAACATCGCTGCAAAATCTAAAACAGATTTACCAGCTTCGTCTCGACTGTTCAGAAACGTTTTCAGATCCATTGGCAACTCTGATTCAGGGTTGTCAAAAAATTCTTTAATTTTCTTCGCATCTCCTCGACAAACTAGCGGCAAAAACGCAATCATTTTCTCTAAGTTGTTTATAAATATTGTTGCTAGGAAATATGATAGTTATTACCCCCTGAACAAATGATATACAATACCCCCCCTGGGAAAGATAATAAATACCCGGCATCCTGTTCGAACGTTCTCTTCCAATCGCCATCATGGTAAGCTACGTAAAGTTTATTTTTATGAAAAGAATCCTTAAAAATCATCCGGTTATTCGCAAAAAAATCGCTATTTTTCTCGTGATATTCTAAGTTGAACATTTCGTCTTTCGGGAAATCTTTTTATTTTTGCCATCGGACTTTTTTGATACTCTATTTTTCCAAAAAAGTTGAAGAGTTTCTAAACTAATTCACTTCTTTAAGGCTCTCGTTGTGCCGGAGAAATTCCAGCATATTTTGCGTTTGATGAATACGAATATCGATGGTAAAGAAAAATGTTTGTTTGCCTTCACTTCGATCAAGGTTAGCAGATAATTCTGTGGAACAAACCGCCATATTGATCATTCCAATGATATGTACCATACACTATATACCATCACTGTCCATCAATAGGGTGTTGGTCGTCGTTATGCTACCCTAGTTTGCCGTAAAGCTGATGTAGATTTAAACAAAAGAGCTGGGGAATTAACTGAAGATGAAGTAATTGTTACTTTATTCCCAACTTCGTGTATAGTGAAATTAACCAATGTACCATTCACAGGTTGAGCGTATTGCCACCATCTTACAAAATCCTCGGCAATATAAAATCCCTGACTGGTTCTTGAATAGAAAGAAGGACATCAAGGATGGGAAATATAGTCAAGTATAAATTATGATAAATCTTCAAAGGTTCATGGCAGGATATTCCTCACATATATTTTATTATATTCAGGTATTGTCTAATAACCTTGACAACAAACTACGTGAAGATCTTGAAAGGCTCAAGAAAATCAGGGCTCATCGTGGCCTGAGACATTATTGGGGGTATATATCTATAACTATATGTACCATGTTGTATATAAATGCTGACAATGTACTTTACTATTTCAGTCTCCGTGTTCGTGGCCAGCATACCAAGACAACTGGTAGAAAGGGACGTACAGTTGGTGTAGCCAAGAAGAAGGGTTAAAACCAGCATGTAGAATATTGTTGAACAAAATAAAATTCAAACATTTATTTAGTTTGTTTCCAGTTTATTTAGTATTTACAAATTTCACTGTTTTTTCTTACATATGAAGTCAATTACTTTTGATTTTCTTTTTAAATCTGTCTAAAGCAGTTGCATATTCTGGTGTTCTTTTCTCCTCTATTTTCTTTGCTCTAGCTTTCTTCTGTTTTTCTCTTATGCTTTCTTTGATTTTATCCTAATTAATAAACAAACTGTCTTGAAAGACTTGTTAAAATAGATTGTATTGAAAGTTGAACATACCTTCTTGTCTTCAGCAGTGACACCTTTCTTTCTCCTGAATTGATTTGCAGCTGAACTCCTGCCTTTCTTCTTATACTTTGGTTGAAAACCTGATTCCTAAGACCAAAGGAGAGGCAGTGTTTAAGTTTGTTAAAATATTGCATAACAAAGAAAGAATAAGCATGTATACAATAAAATATACCTCTTTTTCTTCCACTATTTCACTTGTATTTTTCTTCTGAACTTTGTTTATATTATGTGGATTAATTGCTATGAGTTCTGGTTGAATCTATTACAATAACATGTTGATTATTTGAAAGTTGCATCAAGTTAAAACATTGATGGTTCATTGACCTTGTCAAGAAGAGCTTTCACTTCAAATTCTTGTCTTTGTTTCTTAGTATGATATGGGTTAGCTTCCAGGGCATCAAAGTTAGGTTCCCCTGCACCTGTTAACATGGTGATATTTTCATATCATTCTCAAGTCTGAACTACACAACAGGATAACAATTATAACATACCTGGTATTAACAAGCTAGAGAATCCCTTTGAATGACCAACTCCCAATACATCTTCATATGGACAAAACTGTACCGATTGCACAGCAGTACTGGGCAATAGATTGCTCATATATGGACGTTGTTGTTTTATCCTGTATGCATCTCTCCAAATCTACATAGATAGTAGATACATTTAAGAATATACGATATTTAATATATATTTCTATATTTTCAAGCTATATACAGTAGATACCTGTATATGAGGCCCACATCCAACAGCTAATAAACCACGCTGACTTATTGACAATGTTGTTGCAGGTCGTACCATTTTGTATGACTGAAGTTGCTTATAAGTTCTCATGTCCCAAATTTTGAGCTGAGTATCTAAACCAGCCGAGGCCATATACCTAGTGGACATATATGATGAATGAATTCAGATTGTTATCATATACCTGATAAGAAATGACTATTTTACCATCCTCCTTGATCAACTGCGATAGCCTTAACTGGTCCACGATGACACAACATCTTTACTAAAGGATCTTTGACATTTGGGCTCCATAATGACACTGTACCTATAACAGAAAGTATACTGGGACATCATACAATTAATTCCTGATTGTAAACTTGTTAGCAATCACCTCTACAATGACCCAAATTGATGATAGCATTATAAGGATTCTGTGTCATGCAATCACATGGTCCTAAACTAGTGCGGCAGGAAGCTATTGGTTTCCCAGTTGATACATCTTGGTACTTCAAGATACCTTTCTGTCCCTATATATAACCACCATACATTTACCAGACACTTCACTTTGGAACCAATATTTATGACAGTAGGTACTTACAACTGTTGCTAGCAGAAAATGATATGGCAGAAACTCAAGTTTATTCACTTGATCATGTTTCTCTAAACAGTGTAGTTCTAAACCATTATTATCGTAAATATAAACACACTTCTTCTGAGCAACTGCAAACATTGTTTCAATATGCAACCATCTAAACATAATTCAAAATAGTTGGTCACCTCAGTGTTTCCTTGGAGACGTTAGTTGATCAACACTGTCATACTTAACATCTCTTATTGTTTCCTGCACATGAAATTCACAACCTAATCTCTTCTCTTTCCAGTCCAATGTTGTGAGATGTCCTTTACGTCCTCCCAGCAGGAGATTTCTAGGAATAAAAAAAGAAATCAACTGTATTGTTTCATATTATTTTATAAAATAGAACAAATATTAACCTGCCATCTCTAGTGTAATTGATGGAATATGGGGCAAAGTTCTCCAAATTCAGTTCAAAATACTAAATCACAAAATATATACCTAACCCATTAATTATTACATACAAAGTTGATTTTTTTTCAGGGAAATATTTCATACTTTGCTTGCACTTGTAACATCTACAGCTTTTGCAATATCACGTTGTTTATAATGATACGTCTTCTCGAGTCCTTCACCTTCCAAATATCTGAAATATACACGAGATATTATTATTTAACTGGTGGAAACTTCATCGCAGTCTCCTATTACTCGTCATACCCTGCATCTTCAGTCAACAATAACTCTGATCTTGCAGCTTGTTGCGCCGCTTCGCGTGATTTCAACTCAGATTTCTGAAGCTTCCCTTTCAATTTCTTATCTTTCAAACCCTAGGGTATTAACAACGATTATAAACTATGATGTTTCCAAAAAAATAACCAATCTAAGAAAGTCAACCTTCAGTTTCACATCATGCCCTCTCAAATATTTCTTTACAATACGTTTTTCTACCGTATTTTTCTCTTTGTTTGCCGCCTATCATAAGAAATGTTGTGTTAAGTCAACAAATACGCCAATTCTGGCAATACGTTAATAAGAAATCGAAAAGTATATTATCAACTAACCTTTGCCGAAGCATGTTCGTCCGCCATCTTGAAAGCTGTGTCGAACAGAGGACTGGGCATAACTGAAACCTAAGCCAATGAAAACTAAGCAATAGTATCCCAAATAGCCAATCATAAAACTGGAAATGTAACTTTTCTCTTTTTTTCTATCAATGAATTGTTTATCTACACAGAAAATTCGTACAAAAATTACAAAAATTATATTCGCGTGGCAGACTAATTATATGGGCGATTCTTTCGTTGTCAATACAACAGTGTTTTGATTAGGCGAGAAAGGCGAATTAAATTCGGCGACTAATTTTTTTTGAGACATATTCTGGGCGTTGGTTCTGTCACGCAATCCACGCATCGCTCGCGACAATGGTGTACCATAAACATTTCCCACGTGGCTTTTATCAGTTGATCGTTCATCACAAAGAAATGAGTATTTCTTCAGAGTTTGCGTCAGTTCGCGTGACGTCAGTCTCACGTTTTTCCCTTTAATTTTCAGTTTATCTTTCGAGGCGAACAAACCAGTTGTGGTGCTGGTATTTTTCTCAGGGAAGTTTATAGAATCCAGTTCAATAAGACACTGGGTATTCTCCAAGATTGTATTGACATTTGCCCTTGTTTCATTTGATACTTCAGCCATATTCGATAATAGTGCGGCGTCAGCGATCTTTGTTTTACCAAACGCAGAGGTCAATGCTTCCGTTGCCTTGGTGATGCACCTTAAGCTGGTAACAACCTGTTGGCAATGGTAGACACGTTTACCAAATACTGTCTGGCAGGTGACATCCTTCAATGAGGTCAATGACTTCTGTAAATGAAGTGAGATGGTTCTCTGTATCTGGTCAATGATTGAAAACCCCAGCACATAAGATTCTAGTTTACTTGTATATCATCTTCATTGCGAATGAAGTTCACCACAGATTTCAACAATATCGATGCGTCATCTTTAATTTCTTTCTCAACCTTGAAATAAAAACGAAGGTTGTATAAGGTTGATTTTGGACCATCCAAATCTATGAGGCATTATATCACCTCATTTGACTCCTTGTCATATTTTTGAATGTTCTGCAAAGATTCCTTCACTATTCTCAAGCAATCTTGTATTGTATCACGCAAGACAAGGTTTTGGCCCTCCACAAACGCAGCGGCGCATGGGACTTGAACCTAAAACCATGGCAAGATAGCAGTTACATTTTGGATCAGGTGATAGGATCATTAACTTTACTCGTACACACACCTCGATTTCTTCGACCAAATTATCTTCTTCATAGCTACAACAAGACGTCACAGCGAGCTTAGCCACTTGTTTCGCCAAGATGGACAAATTATATTCGACTTTATCAGCAGATTCCTCAATCAACGGGACCATGTCACCATCGCAGCCCTTCAAATGATTACTGGTTCAGTATGGTGATATAATCGCTACGGTATAAACTAGTATATATATAGCAGCTACCATTAATATCTTTGTCAAATGTGTCGCTATTCTGCGCACAGAATCCAAGATCCTTGACGTCATGTCACGGACCTTCTCCGTCTCACTTCGATCGAGCAAAATACACCACGACTTAACTCTTTCATACAAACGATCCAGGTTCGTTATTATATTGATGGTATGGTAGCGAACAAGTTGCGTTTCTCTCAACGGAACTAGAAAAGACAGTGGTTAAGACTGTGATATCCCTTATTATTCTGTTCTGGTTCTTAATGATACCTCCATGTCTGTCGGCGCTTTCATTCTTGTATTCTTTACGTAGTGTTGTGATAGAAACGCAAATCTCGTTAATCGTTTTCATTATACGTTCATGAGATGGTTCCTCCATCGTCGAGGAAGATGTGCCTATAAAAAGCATTAATTTATATTGAAGAAATAAGACAAGCCAATTGGTAAACCATCCAGGATAACGTATGGTCATTTGACCAGCACGATGTCAATCACATCCTTGTGTGGTGAAATGTGACATAGTCAAACGCTTACTTTCTATGTTCGATATTGCCAATGAGACCATTTCGCGACAGATAGCTGGCACTGAAGTAATTCCTCGAAGTGTTTGATCTACAAAGAAACCTCAAAACTAGTCAACATCATACATGTCGGAGATGTGAGACTTCAGCAGTAGAGGCTCACCCAAGCTGAACGAGTCTGACGGTGATGGTTGTGAAGATTCTGCGATAACAGACATCGTTGATTCTTTTTTTGCTGCCTGATGTTGTGTCTTATACTTCACAAACAAATTCTCTGCTTTTTCTGAAAACAGGACGAATGTTTATCAGCCTTCCGTCTATCTTTCCTCCGAACAACGCTACAGTCACATACCTTGTTTCACAGCGTTATTTACTAAGACCCGAGCGCGAGGGGACACACCATAAAGAACTGAAGGACTGCCCTGAAATCAACCGGAAAGATTACAGTCTTTCTCAAGTGAAACAATAATTTAACCGACTTTAATCACTAACCATAGCAGTTAAAGGTGATGCGAGAGAATTCTTCAGATTAGTGACAAGATTTAGTGAGTCACGGCGACTCATGCGTCTAAAACAGTAAAATCACCTTAACATAACTCAGGTGGTACAAACATGGTCAATGATATTTCTTATTGAAAGAAAACCAGTGCTTCAGTGCTTCTCAACTCTTGTGTAGAGAGATTCAAAGAATTAAAGAGACCTACGCAGTTTCCGAAGGTGAATCTAAAGTGAAGTCTTTTTCCCATTCATCGTTGGGATCATTGAAGGGATCTTCGTCTCCGCTTACATTATCCGATTCACTTTGCTAACAAAACAAGATACCACACTACAATTAATACAACTAGTCTATAGCCTATTCAATATCTATATCAAGAGACTTTAGTATTCAGACACAAAGCAAGGATGAAGGAACACGCCCCGTTCAAGACATACGACCAACCTGATACATTTCTCTCATCTGCATCAACTTTGATTCAAATTTCTCCAAAGGCCACACAGTCGTAATTCCTAGTTTAGTGTTATTCAAACGAATCTTAACTTCAACCTAAAAGCGGTAATTACAGGAATATATTTCACTAACATTACTAACATAACATCGAAGAAACTTCGTTCTATCATACCTTATCATTTAACAATATATCATCTCTACTGAACGTCTAAAAATGAAAAAAAATTCACATTCATAAAAATAGGTATGCCAGATGCACGCACCCTATCGTGGGGTTATGGTCTTACTAACCAAACGTTTTCCAAGACTTTCACTGATCTTATTTGCTTCTCTCAGCATAACAGATATGCGGAGTAACTCGCTGGTATCCTTGTCATCTGTAAAGAAAGCAATACACTTTTGAATGACTATCCCATGGTTTGACATCAATAATTATCGTTACTTTTGATAGAACCAGTACTGATTTTCCGTTTTTCCCTCATTTTCTGAACAAGAATGAAACAATGATTGAAATTGAATCTCAAATCTTACAGTTGCTACATAAAGCGAACAGTAATTGATGCAACGGTGGACGAGAAATTGGTAGACAAGATTATAATAGACGAGTATCACATACAGACCTTCGCTACTTTGAGTTTTTCAACATCTTCTTTTATTTTCTTTTTCTCTTTTTCAAGTTCAGAAATAATGCGAACTTGATTGACTTTAGTTTCTTCCAGAGCCTAAAATCAACGGAACGTGAATATGTATATATAGATCATGACTAAATTAGATTTAATCACTTGTTTAGCGGCTAATGCTTCCATCTGCAGTCTCTTTCTGTTGTTCAAAATTTCTTGCTCTAGAAGCTAAGAAGAAAGGTTAACATCAGAGATCCAAGTGGAAACCATTGTCGCTACTGTATTCTACCATATAAGATTTCATGGTAAAACAACTCACCAGCTTATGTGCTTGTAGTTTAGAAATCTTATCCTCGGCGCTTTGATGAGACTTCTCAATCTCAGTTTTCTCAGCACCAACTTCTTTCTACAATATTTTTATCCAAACACAATTACATTTAACCAACAGACGTCATTTTTATAACAGTGTTAAAATTACCAAACTGCTTTGTAAATCAGTCAACCGTTTTTCATAGCCTTGTTTCTGTTCATTTAGTTCTTGTTGTGCAGTCTCCTAAAACGTTTCCATGATCAATTTTCAAAGAGCGTCTAATGATGAAATCTTCACAATAATTATCTTACTTTTGCAATCTGGATTTCATTCATAATTTCTTCCTTGGCTTTGATTCTTGCTTCCTCGAGCTCAGCTTGAAGTCTACGACGTCATAACTTCATTAGTGCATACTCCGACTTCATCCCCCATCTTTATTTCTCATACCTTGCTTTTTGTACTTGGGCCAGCTCGTTTCTTGCAAATTCAAAATCTTT
>FXAL01001888.1:0-12019 GCA_900177555.1 Renilla reniformis
ATATAAATAGTCGCGTGCGTGTATGGCGTGATATTGCACGCGGAAAATGTTGGGAGAATATGAGACAAGTTTGACTTTGCAATGAATAATTATCAACACATGCTAGAAAAATTGAAAATGTATTGTAGAGAAAACGAGAAAATTGCACGTGTCGGGAACATGCGAGTCCGTCAAAATGAAATTATTGGAAAAGTCATTTCTGAAACTATAACGACTGCGGGAACTATACGTGTAGCAGTTCATGGGAAACTTCATATTAGGTGAATTTTATAAGATCTTGCAGACTCTATCTGTGTCTGAGTTAAAATTTGTTTCGCGATTATTAGCTTCGAGGCAATCAGGAAAGTACATCCGGAGAACGGAAACCCTTCTCGCCCTCATATGTAATACGTATAACAACGTAATAACGTTACTTTTTTGCGTACTTAGAGATTAACCAAACTGAAGTACTCAGGAAAGTTCGCGTTTGTGTCACACATGGGATTAACACCAATTCTCTGAGTGGTCTCAATTAGCAGCACTCATCGATGGAATGAATTGGATTTGGGATACTTAGCCTTTCCAGAACTTAGCGTAGCTATATAGCTGCTATCGTGAGCTTTATAGCTACATCCGTCCGGTAACACTTATAGCTTTAATTTATATTGTTTATTTGAGCCCTCGCACTTTACTGAAATCAATCATCGCTTCTATAAAAAGACTGACTGGCATGAAGTCTTCGCGAGCAATTCTACCCGATTTCTGTAGGGCCGATATTTCTCCCGCAATCAATAAGATGCAGGCCAGCTTTCAAACTGATCCACACATCCTATATCTATATGCGTGTGATGCCAAAAAATGTTGGTTTGTTCTTTTTGATATGATACCAGCCTAGCATATTAGGTGGAATCTTTGCAAAATCCTTTCATTTTCAATTTTTTTTATCATTGGAAATTTTTCCACGAATTACATTTTTTTAGCCCATCATTTTTTTCATTTGCACGACAGTTATTTTGAGTATACCTTTATGATACATGCACACTCTTGTTTCAAATGAAAGCCATTGTTGAAATCCCTACTATGCCATACTCTGACAGTTTGCTTTTGTTGATTATTCAGGTTATTTTGAGATGATTTGCAATATGGTGGAAAACGGCACCCATACCACGGCATATAGGTTTATCGGAAGACAAAATTGATGGAATGACGTCAAAACGAAAATTAAATTTCTTTTGTTTCACCTCATGAATTCGACTGTTTTGACGTCATTTCATCGACTTCTTCATCCAATAATGCTATGAAGATGACGTTTTCCATAAACTAAACATATTTTTAACCGTCTTAACATTACCCGAATCATTAGAAACAAACTGTGACGTATGGGGACTTAAATGCAATATTTCGACAATTTTGCACATGCGTGCAGCAGTTGCGGTCCGCGAAATGTTTTCATGGGCGTCGGGACTGCATATTAGAACCTGAAAAGAGACTCGATTGTCAGGCGCAGATCCGTGCAAGTAAAGAATAGGATTAATATAAAATAGCATAAAAATAATTGCTTCACTATAACAATCCGTTTTTCGGGTATTTTCCCTGGATCTTTTTTCAGGTGTCATATATCCCTTCATTTCTTTGTTCGAAGTGAGTGTTATTGCGTTATGCTGTTGTTCCATAAAAATTGCCTATATTCTGCTGTCAAAAGTTTGTTTCAATAGAACAATGATGTCTCAGGTTTCTCGAAGACCAAACAACTAAAGCGCGCGATTAACATGGCGGTCCGATTTTCATACCGAATCCTCCTGTGAAGTTAACTAGGACACATTTGAGAGGGGAATATTCGAGGCGATCTGGCAATTCTAGAGAAATCGTTTTCTATTTACTTCAGGAGCTTACTTTTACTACTACTTACTTTGACATTTCAAACGAATAATATAAATACATTCCTTATCCGTGAGCCTGTGTCACATGTTTTGATTGGAGTTTAATGTAGCGCAATCACGTTTTCGATTTACAAAAACATGGTTTCACGCAGAGACATCAACTAGCTGATGTCATGTGGAGCGCGGGTATTTTGATGCTTGAAATTATTACAGACACTCCGCCTTACAACCTTTTCCTTATACAAGCTTGCCTTAATTTTATCATATCTTCAATGGATTTCTTACTTGTACGTTTGGAATCGGCGTGTATTGTTGTGTAAACAAACCGATCGGGTTGTACAGGCATAGCTTATAAGCTTGTATTACATTATGATAATATTGTTGTACACACTAGCTAGCACGCAGTCAATGACTCAATTGTCAAGTTGGACAACTATAAAATGGGAAGCAAAGATATTCCAGATATATAATATTGTTTTGAATACTATTTTGAAATGGAACCGTTCGTGGCGCTGTGTTGAGTGTTATGGATGCCAAAGTGTCTAGAAAAATATTTGTGTTCGATAGCTTCCTTCATCGCATGGATGGTTAGCGCATTGTGTCATTTGACATATTTAGTTTAAAAGCAACGTTTGCAAAACATTGGTTTATTAACATCAGTTCAACAAGTTTACAAGAAAACCTGCAATTCCTGTTTTATTCCTCACACCAAAAGTCTCGACTCTCGCCGCCATAATCTCAGCCTGCATATATGCTAATATATTGAACTTCGTGTTTGTACATCGTGTAGTAAACAACTCGTTGAATATAATGTATACAATTTAAATTTTTATTAGATGAGGCGAACTATTTCTACTATAGTTGTTCAGTAGATATTTTCAGTGCACTTTACATTACGTCTATTTTTTTACCGAGCTAAGTAAACTAAACAAATCTTGAACCGATTCAATTGTTTTTCAACATGACAAATTTACCGGTCGTTGATAGTCTCTGAAATATGGCAATATATTACTTCGTTAACTGTCGAACCAAGATGGCCGTCGTTATACAGCTTGGTGTTTGAATGGCGATTCATCTGACCTCAGGGATTTGAAAGCTGAGGCAAACGATTTTATTTCGACTGAGGTAAACGTATCAGATTCCGAGTATTTAACATTTTTACATACACATATACATATAGTGGACTTGATGTTAAAGTTGTCCAACTTGATGTAATTTTGTCATGCCAATAAGAATCGAGTAATCACGTCACGTTTTTCACAAACTGAAAGTTTTTACTGAAGCAATTGTTACTTAAAACAACCAAGGTTTTGGTGACAATAAGCCTCGTCACCCCGCCTTCGTTAACTAAGCGGTCACGTGGTTGTGACCATGTCTGAAAAATATATCGCATTTCAAGAAGTTATGTTCTTGGTAGCTGCTAGAATATTTGTAATCTACGAGCGCGCGACAACAGTACATTTATTTTTAAAGTTTTTCGATATAGTCGGCGTAGTTCAGTAGCCACATCATAGCTACGTGCAGCCACACGAATCTACTATCGCATTCTCTATTTTTTCCGAGATGAGTAAGCGGTTATCATCATAATAGATTATGGACATCTGAGAGAAGTTCGTGGGCACGCAACAAGGAAGTCGCTTTTTTGAGCTTTGACTGGCAAAGTAGGTCCACGTGTAGCGATAGCGGTAGAGATTTGGACAGTTGCCAATGCAGATACCAGCTTCGAATATCTTCGGAACCTGAATCCAGGGCATGCTTTGCGAGATGTTGATTCTCAGCGTGTGCTTGCAGCATAGACCGGGTAGGCAGTCGTCACTCGGTGCCGAACGACGTTTGGTCGAACGAGTTCTAGTGAGCCGCGGGGTCACCTGCAACCTCGGTAGATTGTGGTCATCCGATGACAATATGTGATGGTCCAATTTATCTCTGATACCAACAAATTGGAGGTTTAACCTCTTCCACGGTGTTTTTCTCCAGTCCTTGTTTGGGTGAATCTTCACTTCAAACCATTTGGGAGTTGTTGGGCCGAGAGTAAAATTCAGAAGTAACTGTCTCCTCCACTTTGTTTTTTCATAAATCTGAAACAAGTGCTTCTTCGTTGTTTTGGATTTTACATGAAGCCATAGCTTTATGCCGTCCACTTTGTAGTTCCTCATCCTCGTATCGTCCAGTTTGAACGTACAAAATAACGTGTTCTTCGTTCTATCGGCAACTGTATATACAACAGAAAACAACAATATTACCGGAAGTTGCAAGAAATGAGAAAAGATGATTATTTCCGAATCCTTTCTGGACCGCTCTAAACGAATACCTTCCGATACATCGTTTTTTGTCTTCACTGTATATTTTAAATTTTGAATCGCGAGAATCAAATCGTGAAATAGTTTATGCTTCTGAATGTTTCATAAATCCAAATCTGAAATTGAATCCAAATTATGGGTTAACATAAGATGTTTTCATTCTTATGTCAAATTTTTCCTGTGGCTTCCGTGTTCATTACGAGGTTTATTTTCTGATAGGCAGAGCAACGCAGAATGCGAAGATAGGTGTGTGCATCCGTAGCTAGAACAAGTTTCATCAACATGAAATATGCAGGGATATGAGCTTTTATATGTGCGTCCAAAACAGTGAGAAATCAATGTGTAACTTTTGAAACAAACACCAATCATATATTTTTAATATGAATTACAGACAGGATTTGTAACTTGTGAAAGAAAACAGGCTAATTTTTCAAAGTCGCAATGATTCTTCTAATAATGAGAACTCTAGCGATTCATCAGGTACAGCAATTAATCCGACACAAATTGACACAATCTGAATGAAAACGAATATGAATATACTACTGCTGCGATAACAGTTTTGTCGTCTGTGCTGAACCGGAACATATCGTGTGCCTGATGTTTACACGTTACCGAGAGTGAGAAAGAAAAAAGAAAATAAAACGTTATCTCAGTGAACCCAGCGATCAAGCTCTATTCTTGTCTTTTAAACAATTTGACCCTAACACGCCAAAAAGATCTCCCTGCTTCAATAAACCACATTGCCTTTTCCAGATTTTCGTTTATTTCGAATTTCGTTATTTTGTCTTTCATTCACTGAACATTTCATTCAGGGAACATTCATTTTTGCCTGGTCGCAAATATTGCAGTATAGCTGATTATTTGGTCACATTCGGACACAATCGCGCTGATTATGTCAGCAAAATAAATTGCAGCAAAAAACAATTTCCTGTTGAAAACTATACAACACTACAATCGAAAGTCTTCGTCCATTGAAATTGGTACGGACAGAATATAGACTATAGCCAAATTGTCGGTCTGGCTCCACCGCAATTGTCGAATGGGAAAACATGCTTTAAACAGGTTTGTGACTATCCTGTGCAACAATGGCGCGGTGATATGCTGCCCGTTTCGAGAATTGAGGCCAGAAGAAAATTACATTTCCTTATCTAGTTCTATCTTTTATAGTAATTATACTTCAGGGTATATTTATTTATTTAACAAGTCGCGTTGGGCAATTTAGCTGAAGTTCCTAACCAAAGGAACTGAAACTCTTAGCTGTCCAACTTTACGGTCATGGTGAAATTGTAATCAGCTATCGAACATGTTTGCTCCATTTTGTATGGCTTGAAGTTAAATAACTAAGGTCCTAGTCCGTAACTCGCGCAGGATGTAAGTTACGAGGAAGATAAGACTTTCTAAGATAAGACCGTTCTTTGGTCAAATTATATTCACTAAATTCCGTTCAGTTTGAGGTGTGCAATCGACTTTTCCGTAGCACTTTCAGTGACAGAGATTTCGAGACGTGATAAATTCGGGTAGTCGTTTCGAGTTGTCAAGTAATTGATACAACGGTTGTACCAACAAAATTGGACAGGAAAATGTAGTTTTCATTATCTCAATTTCGGCTGTATGCCACGTCAATCAATAATAAGTGTTTACAATTTATCACGCAGGCACGTGTCAACATTGCTTTTCTGTTGCTCTTTGGTAAATTGCCGACAATAAATTGTGATATGGTGCATCTGCTGTATTATTATCACATACCTGATTTGGTGGGCTGCAGGTAGATCTCCGTAATTTTTGCCGGTGGCTCGGGCATTGGTTTCGCTTGATCTGCGGGCATCTTCATACTCTCTGTTGTGATTGCTTCCAGGAAATCCGATGGTGGCCTAACAACGTTTTTCGGTTCTTCTTTCAGGCCGAGTTTTTCCAACAGACGCTGCTTGAAATCCAGCAAAAACTGTTGTTCCATCTGCTGCACACTGGTGTTGGTCGAGGAACGGCAGTTGAGGCATAGACCGTGCAAGTTGTGTATCGTCGCCAAGAGGAGAAGCGATACTTGAAGTAAATTCTTCCTGTATGCACCAGCGATCATCTTCATTCCAGATCCTGTGTCTCCAAGCGTAACTCGCAACAGTGCGGAAACAGGAGTGACGCCTTAACACTATTCGTGATTAACGTTTTCTGAAGTGGCACTGACAAACCGCATTTTATATAAACCCGACGTATGTCAACGTATCAGTTTGACATAGGTTTAATTGAATCGGTGCCTGATTTTGGTAATTGCGAAAAAATTCGAAGCTGGAATATTCCATCAGTCAAACTGGTCGTAATTGCATATGATTAGTTAGCTTGTCAAGTAACTGAAATACTATAGCTGTAACACAGAGTGTACCTCTTGATATTTGCTATCATTTTACTAATTTGTTAATAAATTCTTAACAAGAATCGACAGCAGGCTGTAGATTAGCAGTGCAACTATGAAATTGGTAAATTGAAGCAAGGTGCCGCTCATCTAACTGTGACCATGTTGATAAGAGTTTAAAAAAATCGAGTAATTCGCATAAATGTGTAACTTCAGTAACGTATCTTTCATTAGGGTAGCGAGATTTAATCTGAACTGCGAGAATATGATACTCTCTATCATATATAATCTGCATCACGTCAATGTGCCATTTGCACGCAATTCGTGCGAACAGGATTTCTCGAATTATCTCCAAGTGAAAAGTGTTCTTTTTTGCAGTCCTTGTTGTTGTGAGATAGCCGGAATGCCGATTATGCAAACAAGTTTATAGTAGAAATGTAATTTAACGTTCATTGTTTATATGATGTTACAGATGATGTTCATACCATATGACAATAAAAATGCAACATGTTCCCACTCGAGGAAAGAAGATATTGTTTTCCACGCCTTTTATGTATAATTGCTGCTCTACTCCCGTACATAAAACCCATATGGTCTTAATAGAGTATGATATGTAATTTCAACAGGCTGGCGTACAGCGTGAATGCCCACTTCACCGATAAACATTATTGAATTTCTGTTTGTTGAACCGTTCATTGTTTGCGCGTTGCAGCCTGCAAAAACAATTTTGTTTAACGTTGTATGTAGTAACGTCTGCAGATCGATATCGAAACTGGTTTGCGAATATATACCGTCCATATAGCATTGTGAATGATCACTTGATTATGCGACTATACAACTGATAACTTATAATTTATGATGTCGATAAAGCCAGAATATAAAAACGTAGTGAAAATTCCGTAAAGGAAAAGACGAATTTGTTGTTCATGTTTGTTGCTAAATAAAACCTATTAAGTACTAAGCAAGCACAACAATTTTTGACAATGTTTCGATCGTAGAGAAAATCGCTTCCATGTCCTAATCCGACGTGCAAATGTTTCGATAGTTATATTCTTAAAGTAACATAAGCATTCAATGAATGTCGCGATTTAAGCTTGTATGATTCTATGGTAATCGATCATAATGTATTATCATAACCGGATCAGCCACTTATTCTGTATACAATATATAAGTCAAACAATGTACCCTAAGGTGATTTGTCATTAAGTACAATCAGTTTGCTTGCAATAACCATACAGCTCCTATTATCTCATTCCTGATCCTTGTCGAACATGTTATCATATTATTAAATTACCGAATATTTGCCCTTTTGCCACTACATAAGTTCAAGGCAAATTCCTCAGTCAGATGTGAGATACAAATTGCACACGCCTATGTTTCGAGCTCGTTGCGAGATATAGCAGTTCACATTCTTTCAGCTTTCTAAGCATATGTTTCGAATAGTCGGTTAACATTGTTGCTGATCTGATATTTTACTATAAATAGTCACCTTGATAAGAATTCGTCAACTCAATCATAATTGTCGAATCATATACTATTTAAAAAAATAATTTTACACATATTCTACATTTTGATGTACTGATTTCTTTCAGTCTTCTGTGCGATAGAGGGATTCTGTTGATTGTTAGTGCAGTAATAAGGCGGTCTTAACGTTTACTCACGCTATACCATCTTTATTAAAATAGTGTATTGAAAACTGTGAACATTACGATTTACGATGTGAATAAAAACAAAAAAAAAAGAATAGTTCAGAAGCCGGGCACGAATGATAAAGACTTACTGGTCGAATTACTGGTCGACCTTTTTCGTCCTCTATGATCGAAGGCGAAAGGGTGAATATGAGGAATTTGGTGGCCCAGTCAATTTGTGGACCTTTTCATGTAGATACATTCCAATCCTCATTTTATTAAAGAAAACATCACAAAAATTTTTTCACATTATTACTCCTATTGGCCAATTGCCTAAAAATTATATGTTGGACTACATGTGTATAGCATCAGGATACGTTGCTGTCTAACCACTGTGGCGGTGACTTGATCATAATCATTTCGTTAACATTGATTTTTCTCAATCAAATATTCCGGGGGGGAGATAATTGCCCCAATTGGCTTTTCCGAAGTTGAATATGACCAAATTCATCTAACAAATGACAAGTGAACTACAATTGGAAAATCGAAATAAATTACGGAAATTCTTTAACATCGTCATTTCTAAGTAACATTGCTTTACTTTTACTTATTCCAAGTAAAATAACTTTAGGGAGTGAAATTTGCCAGTCTTTTCACGCGTTTTCGCGCGTCCTAAATTCAGCCCCACAATTCCCTAGGTCACGTATTTGGCAGCAGTCTTTTCCTGTACTTCGGCAAAGGGAATGGTACCCCTCTGAACGGCCCTGATTGACGATATACGGCTTGTCCATTTGACTTACTGGAACTTTGTGGGGGATTAGATTTAATAGGACAAAAAGACCCCGTTGAATGGAATGACCATCGAATAAGAACGTTGCCGCCACGAATCTCGCAAATTCTGAGCGGCACGAATCAACATACGGGATATCAGAAACCAAAAATATTGACAATGACTTAACCAATGAATCCATAGAAGGCACTTCAAGGCAACATTGAATCTATGTTCAAGGAAGTGCGAACGAAGCTTTTTCTCTATTGAAAATGGCTTATTCGACGCGTATAACTGATGGAGATCACTTCGATTCTTTGATACTTGCGCAAATTTCTTTCAGTGAAATTATTTTATCTTTTCTGAGCAAAAAAAATGAAACACCGATAGCACAAGGGCCCCAGGTAGAACGTTCATTGAGATGCATCTTCATATCTTCCTGTTCTCGTGTTTTTTTCATATCCAAATTGGCCAATTTGTAATGGAAATGCGTTGAAATTTACATAAATAGTTGAATATGCACCCCAATTAACGTCCCAGCTATGACCCGAGGGACATTTTTGACATAGCTAGTGTACTCAAAGATTTAAGTTTCCGAGCGCCAGTGAAATTCTGCTTACAAATGAACTACTGTTCAAAAAAGATGCTGGGAATAATTATTATTGCAAGATGGTGAAACGTTTGGCGATGGAACAATCGCTCATGTATCACTACCATATTCGGATACATTGGGCTAATTTCAAGCATGCCACACTGGGATAACTTAATTACTCGGCTGCGATTTATATCATCAACATTGCTTGTATACAGGTAAATTTGCGTTTCCTGCCTTCTCATCTCACCAATTTAGGGCCACGAGTGAACACGGAAGTGGGCAGGGACATCGACTTTGCATTGAAGGAAGTACTAAACATCTAAAATTTACTGTGCAAAATTTCACCGTCTCCAAAATAAATCTTGCAAATGTTAACTAACGGAAATCGAATGAGCAATACAATGGTTGCGAGGGTGCGGAAAATTGTGGACTGTGCATTTGGGAAAACCAATATGAACGCGTGCATTTTGACACTTAATGAGGTGTGACAATTGGAAACAGTTGAGCGCTTGCAGTCAAATGTGCTCTTCAAGATGTTTCCTTACGCGTGAGGCATGTATTTAAAAATCAATTATCTACTGTGGCGAACCCTGTTGTACAAATGGGAAAAACCTGCACGCGTGTCATCCCACATAATATACATACAAAATATATATTGACTTCGAAATTTCGAAATATCGCGAAGGAGCATGTGTAGTCACTTAATTACGCATTCCAGCCGGTTAGTCTATGAACGGTGTGGAACTCCACCTTATCAAAATTTGTGAATGTTCAAAAGCACTCGATGTTCAGCGTTCTGTAGACTTCCCCGTTTCCTTTTACCTTAATTGTCTCCTCACTTTCTCGTCGGTACACGAGAACGTTTACCAAAGCGTTTTTATCAATTTTATCGTTCCACGTACAAATGATATAGCTGTTGCGAATTGCCAAATGCCATATGGTTAAATTAGTCATGACAGATAATTAGATATAATGTTGCTGCACATGATTGTAGTGCCTACGTCGGAAAGTGTGTAACATTCCCGTGAAATATCAAGGAAAATAGCGTGAAACGTGCACGTGCACGGCATGGTATCTGTATTCAGAGGGAGAGGTCGGGTGGGTATATTGTCTTGATTTTTAGATGTGCGCAATCAAATGGGAACGCGAAATGTAAACCAAATGTTTAGCGTGGACTAAATATAGCAACCCGGGCCGTTTTTAGCATGCCTAAATGCTTTTCAGATTTAAGAGAATTTATCAATGAAATCATAACTAAATACGTACTCTTGTTACTAATTTCATTAGCTACTGTTTATCTTTCTGACTAAGATAAACTAATGTTCATAAAAATACCCTTGACTTCCGAACTCAACTATCAACACAAAAGTGAACGAAGAACGACATAAATCATGATAACTGTGACTACTTTTACAGATGTTAAGACAAATTGCCATAATGATAACATCTGTAACGCTTGGGAACTTATCCTCTTACCAATCCCGCACATGGACGTCGCCAAGGTGGGAGGTAACCGAGAGACTCATGGCTAGCCTCGCCCTTTTTGTTGAAAGAGGGTTTTAGCAAAGACGATATAAAGCCGAGGAACACCGTGAAAGCAACGGCCAATATTGAGAAAATTTATAGGTCATCGTTATCATCATCCAGTCCCATCTCCATTGAAGAGGTCGGCGACCAAGAGAATCCACTTTCTTCTGTCATTAGCCAACCGAACACACCATGAATCGTCCATGCAGACCCAATCTACAATATCCCTTGCCCATGTTCTACGTGGACCAAGCACCACGACCTCTGGTCCCTTCGACTTTGCTATATAGCCTCTGGAGTCATATTCGTTTCACTAATTAATGCCCAAGAATCAAGATATAGCATTTTCTTCTTCATCATATTCAACAGTTAACGCCTCTCCCCAACCATCTGCAATATCTTCACATCAATTGTACGATACTTTCAGCATTCCGTGTCCTTGTATAATACTTTTAGCATTTCCCGGTACCTCACAGTCACATCTCTAAAGCTTCAATCCCATCCTTTGTCTGCCTCTATGGCTAGTGTCCACGATTCTGATGCGTATAAGAACGTAGACAAAACATAACACGGAATCAGTTTCTGTCAGCTGAAGACCTATCATATATTTACCTCTCAGATTTCGTAACACAATATAGCTACTATATTCTCTACACTTTCGGGGTAATGGGAAATGTAACTTTTCATTTACGTTGAGACTACAAACCGTTAGTAGAGTTGTGGCGCAAATTAGACATTCGTGACGTTGAAAAATTTCAATTTTCCGTTTAAACTACTTATTGAAGCTACCGTATAGTTCAGTAATTAAATTTATTTTATTTTAAATGTAAATTGCGCCTATAACTGCAATGACAGTTTATTTCGAGAGGCTACTGTACTTGTTTCAAATCTATCCGCCAAAATACCACCGTGAAAGCGATTTACTGTTAATATGTTATACTGTTATATTGGACAATTTTTGTTATGGGGAAAAAACTACGTTAAAAGTCTCCAT